>JARQOC010000002.1:433169055-433191555 GCA_033576535.1 Allobates femoralis | reverse complement strand
ATATTCTTTAGTCACCAGGGGGTGTTGTTTTGCTGCCTCGAGGATCCAGCCCTCTCTGTCTGTGCTGCTGTGAAACTGAAACTGAAGGCAGGACTAATGATTTGCATTCTGTGAGTGATAGAGAGGGGGGAGGGCAATGCCTGCACATCACAGCAGAACACACAGAGACAGGGTGGATCCTGGAGCTGCAAAACAGCCCGCCTTGGTGACTAAAGAATATGGCCACTGCTAATTATAATCACTAATGAGTGAGTATTAAAACGTTTTTATGCACTTTCACAAGATGCTTTTAGGAGACAAAAGAAGTGTTAGATTAGTGATAGGATGCTGCAGGGACATGTTTTGCTAGCTTAGGAGGCGTTTTGGAGGTGACAGGATCCCTTTAAAGCTTAAATGTTTTATTTCCATAAGGGCGATAAGAGAAAATGGAACCCATGGTTTGTTGTGCAATTTTTCTGAGTATGCTGATACCCAATATGTGATGGAAAACTACTGTTTATACATATGGCTGGCCTGGGCTTCAAAAGGAAGGAGTGATGTTTTGGAGCACAGACTTTGATAGAATGGTCTGTGGGTATCATGTTGCCTTTGATAAGCTCCTGATGTGCTTAAACATTAGAAACCCCCCACAAGTGATCCCATTTAGGAAAATCCTCATGAAACTTATCTAGATGTGTATTGAGCACCTTGAACCACTATGTGCTTTACAGCATTGTAGAATGTTGAGTTGTGAAAATGAAAAAAGTTACTGCTTGAGCCCCACAATATTTAATTTTTGACAGGGTAGAAAGCTAAAATGGACCCTTAAACTTGTGAAATTTTTTTGAGTGCACAGATATCCCATACGTGGTGGAAAACTAGTGTTCGGACACATGACAGGGCTCCAAAGGGAAGGAGTGACATTTTGGAGTGCAGACTTTGATGCAATGGTCTGTAGGCATCATGTCACGTTTTAAGACCCCAGATGTGCCTTAACAGTAGAAACCCACCACAAGTGACCTAATTTTGGAAACTAGATGACTCAAGGAACCTATCTAGATATGTGGTAAGCACCTTGAACCCCCAAGTGCTTTAGAGAATTGTAGAATCCTGAGTCATGAAAATTGAACAAATAGTTTTTTCCCACAAAAATGTTGTTTGAGCCTCCAAATATTTCATTTTTAAAGGGGTAGCAAGAGAAAATTGGTCCTTGGGTGTATCATGAGACATTTGCAGAGCCCTTGAGGTGCCAAAATGGTAGCAACCTCCCACAAATTATCCTATAATGGAACTACTCTAGGTTTTCCTGGTATGTGAATTTTACAATGTGATGGCCTATGTGAGTTGTGTAGAGTATATCAGGTTGACAAATATTGGGTTGTGTAGAAATACAATTAGTAGCGCATGCTGGAGTAACATATGATGTGTAAATTTAAATAAGTGCAGATTTTAAGAAGTGCAATATGCAGTTATACCGGGCATGCATCTAACAGTCTTCTAATCTCATTTCTCCATACAGGTATAAAATATTTCATCTCATCCCATTCATTCATCTGATGTGATTGTGCTGTGATTCACTCATCTTTCTGTGCTATTGTAATGATATAAGATATTTCATCTCATCCCATTCATTCCTCTGATGTGATTGTGCTGTGATTCACTCATCTTTCTGTGCTATTGTAATGATATAAGATATTTCATCTCATCCCATTCATTCATCTGATGTGATTGTGCTGTGATTCACCCATCTTTCTGTGCTATTGTAATGGTATATAATATTTCATCTCATCCCATTCATTCATCTGGTGTGATTGTGCTGTGATTCACCCATCTTTCTGTGCTATTGTAATATTATTTAATCATTTTAATCTTCAATTGTTCTGGAATGCTGTAATAAGGTCATCTGTCTGTGAGGCTTTATAGCCCACTTTGGCCTGCAAGCTGGTTTATTTATCTGGTTTGCATGTTACCCTGCTGTCTTAAGTTAGTGTGATTGATTGATTAACGAGTTAAATTGACCATGATCTAAGCACAATTTCCCTATAAATTTAGACATAGCCTAGGGGTAGCATATGATGTGCAAATTTAAATAAGTGCAGATTTTAATAAGTGCAATATGCAATTATACCGGGCAGTTAAACGGGGCAGGAAATGGGTAAGTCATGGCAGACAAACAGACACATAACTTGTTCACTTGTGCTGCAAAATGTGTTCACTATTTGTATTTGCATCATTTTTTTGCTAGCTGCTTCCATGCCTCATATCTACTGCTCTTTCACACACTTGGTTCATTCCATCCATATCAGTCCCTCTCTGCTCCCCTCTCCTAAGTACAGCTCTCATGCTCTTTTTAAAATGTTAATAAGCCCAGATTTATCCACACCCTCCATGCAATATAAGAGACGGCTTCACAAACCCTTTAACCATCTACTCACTCTCTTTATTCTTCTGCTCCTAGTTGCAGGGGATATTGAACCAAATCCAGGCCCTTCTTATAATAGTAAACTTAACTCTTTCACTACTACTCTCAGAAACTCCAATAATTTAATTAATATCCTCTGCATGCCATCTGTCTCCTTCAACTGTGCCCTTTGGAACCCTCGCTCAGCATGCAACAAACTCTCCTACATCCATGACTTTTTCCTTTCACATAACATTAACCTCCTAGCTCTTACAGAGACCAGGATTCAGCAGTTGGAAACTACCGCTGCTGCTGCTCTCTCATATGGTGGCCTCCAATTTTCTCATACCCCTAGAACTGAGAACAGACCAGGTGGAGGCATTGGTCTTCTGCTGTCAACAAATTGTGCTTTTCAGGTTATCCCACCTGTCCCCTCACTTATCTTCCCTTCTTTTGAGATACACACTGTAAGACTCTACAGGTCCTTCTCCTGAAGAGTGGCAGTGGTTTATCGACCCCCAGGACACCCGCGTAATTTCTTGATCACTTTGCTACCTGGCTTCCCCACTTTTTAGCCTGCGATCTTCCCACTCTCATCATGGGTGACTTTAACATTCCTATCGACAACTCCATCTCCACATTCGCCTCTCATCTTTTAACCCTAAACTCCCCTCTTGGTCTTTCACAATTTTGTAACTCTGCCACACATGAAGATGGGAATACATTGGACCTGATCTTCTCCCGCCTCTGCTCAGTGCATGACTTTACAAATTTCTGTCTTCCACTCTGACCACAGCCTTCTTTCATTCTCAGTCAAATACTGTCAACCCTTCAAGGACACTCCCAACTCGTTCACCTATAGGAATATACGTGCCATTGATACTCAGAAACTTATAAAGAATTTACAGTCTTCACTCAACTCAATCTCCTCCCTCTCTTGTCCCGACTCTGCTCTAAAACTCTATAATGAAACACTGCAAAGTGCCCTGGATGAAGCTGCACCTCCTACACTTAAAACAACTCGGCACCAAGAGCGGCAACCCTGACACACACTGCAAACATGATTACTCCAGCGATGCTCCAGGTGTGCTGAATGCCTGTGGAGAAAACCCAACCTGGCCGAAGATTTCATCCATTATAAGTTTATGCTAAAAACATACAACACCGCCCTTCACCTCTCCAAATAAGGTTAGTACTACACCCTTATCACTTCACTAGCCAACAATCCTAAACGACTCTTTGACACTTTCCATTCTCTCCTTAGTCCAAGAGTACAGGCCCCAACCACCAGCCTCAAAGCTGACAATCTGGCCAAATATTTTAAGGACAAAATTGACAATATAGGACAGGAAATTTACTTACAGACCTTCATGAGAGATCATCATGCATTCTCCTCCCTCCTGCACTTCATCCAACTCACTTTCGGTCTTTGATCCGGACACAGAGGAAAAAGTCACCCGGCTTCTTGCATCTTTTCGCCCTACTACTTGCACCAATGACCCTATTCCCTCACATCTCCTTCCATCCCTTTCTCCAGCTGTCACATCTCACCTAACTAAAATATTTAATCTTTCCCTCTTATCTGGTGTTTTCCCCTCCTTCTTCAAACATGCCAGTATACATCCATTACTAAAAAAACATCCCTCGACCACAACTCTGCTGCTAACTACAGACCTGTCTCTAATCTCCCCTTCATCTCTAATCTCCTGGAACGCTTGGTCCACTCCCGTATTATCCGCTATCTCTCCAACTTGTTGACCATCTAAAATCCGGCTTCTGCTCCTTACATTCTACTGAAACTGCCCTCACTAAAAATCTACTAACAGCTTAATCTAATGGTCACTACTCCCTGTTGATCCTCATGGATCTCTCCGCTGCATTCAATACTGTGGATCACCAGTTCCTTCTCTCTATGCTCTGCTCTATTGGGGTTAAGGACACCGCTCTCTCCT
The DNA here is from genome assembly GCA_033576535.1 of Allobates femoralis. Taxonomy (NCBI): domain Eukaryota; kingdom Metazoa; phylum Chordata; class Amphibia; order Anura; family Aromobatidae; genus Allobates; species Allobates femoralis. The sequence continues at coordinate 433,187,223 of JARQOC010000002.1, read as the reverse complement.
GGTTCTCCTCCTACCTCTCTGACTGCTCCTTCTCTGTATCTTTCGCCGACTACTCTTCCTCTCCTTTTCCACTCACGGTTGGGATTCCTCAGGGTTCAGCCCTAGGTCCCCTTCTCTTCTTTCTATACACTGCCCCCATTCGTCAAACCATCAGTAGATTTGGTTTTCAGTACCATCTCTATGCTGATGACACCCAGTTATACACCTCTTCTCCTGACATCACCTCTACATTACTACAAAATACCAGTGATTGTCTGTCTGCTGTCTCTAACATCATGTCTTCTCTCTACCTTAAATTAAATCTGTTAAAGATTGAACTTCTCGTGTTTCCTTCCTCTCCTAATCTTCCGAAACCTAATATTGCCATTTCTGTATGTGGTACTATTTTTACTCCTCAACAGCACGTCCGCTGTCTTGGGGTTATATTTTACTCAGATAGCTCGCTCGCTCATGTCATCTACACCTAAAAAACATCTCTAGAATTTGACCTTTTCTTACTGTTGACTCTGCAAAAACTCTAATGGTACCTTTACACGCTGCCACTGCAGGATGGATACAACCCGCTACATGCTACAAATGTAGCTTGTCGCGCCAATATCGCCCGTAGTAGCGGCGTCTGAAGACGGGACGACACAGCCGGCTACAGATACATCTGTATCCGTGCACTGCCTATAAACAGATGGCTACATCGCCGATTGTAGCGAGCTGTATCGGCGTGTAAAGAACCCACAGAAGGGAACTGTGGACACCCGGCGATGTAGCTGCAATGTAGCTAAGGCGTCACCCAGGCTCCGTGTTACCGCGCCCCATCTGCGATCATTGGTGGAAGCTCCTGCATGACGATTGGTAGTCGCTGCATAGGGAGGCATATTTAAGGAGCTGACCAGTCACACTACACAATTGCTCGAGCGTGCTGTATTAACCAGCCTCCTGCGATGCCTGCCCAATCATGATGTTCTGGCTTTGTCCTATCACCGTACGGACGTCTTGTAATCCACAATTGTGGCACGCCTATGTGCTGTCCCTGCTGCACCAGGTCCGCCCATATTAGCTTGTTGTAGCGTTGTGTAAATGAGGTACGCTGAGCTACAGATGGCTACTTGAGACACCCGGCGATGTAGCTAGCTGTAAATGTAGCGTAGCGTAGCGCACCTTGTGGCGGCGTGTAAAGAGGGTGCGTTTCCCGTTGGTAACCGTTTGGGCGTGCTCGTGCACGTGAAGTAGCCGTTGGTATCCATCCTGCAGTGGCGGCGTGTAAAGGTACCATAATGGTACCTTTACACGCCACAACAGGATGGTGGCAACAATCGGGTGCTTCACGTGCACGAGCACGCACAAACGGTTGCCAACGGTAAACGCACCACCTTTACACGCCGCAACAAGGTGTGCTACGGTAGGTTACATCTATCTCTGGATACACCGCCGGGTGCCACAAGTTACCTTCTGTAGCTTACCTTACCACATTTACACGCCGCAATAACAAGGGCAGGGACAAATAAGGGCAGGACAAAGGCAGCAGGGACAACACATAGGCGTGTCACAATTGCGGATTACGATAATTCCGTACGCTGATAGGACAAAGCAATAACATCATGATTGGCCAGCCAGCACAGGAGGCAGACTAATACATGACGCTTGAGCAATTGTGTAGTGTGAGTGGTCAGCTCCTTAAATATGACGCCCTATGCAGCGACTACCAATCGTAACGCAAGAGCTTCCTCTAATGATCGCTGAATGGGGGTGGTTTCCCGGAGGCTGTGTCACGCCCCGGGGAGTTATCTAGGTGACGAATAAACCTTACCCTACCATATTTACACGCCGATACAACCCGCAACCATCGCCTAGAAATCCACCTGTTTTAGGGCTCTGCTCTGAAACAAGTGCCTCAAGTGACGGGTGGCAACAACCGTCTTTACACGCCGCAACAGCGGGTTGATTTGGCGGTGCAAGATACATTTCTCTCATGTACCCGGTTGTTGCCACCATCCTGTTGCGCCGTGTAAAGGTACCATAACTGTTGCCCTTATTCATTCTCGCCTGGATTACTGCAATTCTCTACTAATCGGTCTCCCTTTAACTAAACTCTCTCTTCTCCAATCCATCCTCAATGCAGCAGCCAGGATGGTATTCCTCTCCAACCACTTCATCGATGCCTCTATCCTAGGGCAGTCATTGCACTGGTTGCCAATCCGCTATAGAGTACAATATAAAATTATCACTCTCACCCACAAATCCCTCCACAGTTTTGTTCCGCCCTACATCTCCTTCCTTATCTCTGTCTATCACCCTGCACGTGCCCTCTGCTCCGCAAGTGACCTAAGACTGACATCAGCTACAATCCAAACCTCTCACTCCCATCTCCAAGACTTCTCACAAGCTGCACCAATTCTCTGGAACAGATTACCAAGAACAATTCAATTAATTCCCAATACCAATAGTTTAAAGCGAGCCTTAAAAACACATCTCTTTAGATTGGCCTATCACCTCACCTTACTTGTCTAACTATTTCTATCTTGCCTTTTCTATATCTGGTCTCTTGTGTCATTTGTCTGCACCTGCAGACTATCTGTACCCCATGCATACTATAGCACTTTATCTGTAATTGTACAGATCCTGACCGATGACCAACTCATGCAGCGTTACCTGAATCCCCTAATTATTTTATTGACTAGTAAAAAGGTCTGATGCAATTGCATCGGGAGCGCGGTGAAATGAATTGTGTGTATAGAGGCGGCTGTGTGTGTCGCAGAGTATAAAGGCGGCTGTGTGGGTCGCAGAGTATAGAGGCGGCTGTGTGGGTCGCAGAGTATAGAGGCGGCTGTGTGGGTCGCAGAGTATAGAGGCGGCTGTGTGGGTCGCAGAGTATAGAGGCGGCTGTGTGGGTCGCAGAGTATAGAGGCAGCTGTGTAGGTCGCAGAGTATAGAGGCGGCTGTGTGGGTCGCAGAGCATAGAGGCGGCTGTGTGGGTCGCAGAGCATAGAGGCGGCTGTGTGGTTCGCAGAGCATAGAGGCGGCTCTGTGGATAGCAGAGCATAGAGGCGGCTCTGTGGGTAGCAGAGCATAGAGGCGGCTCTGTGGGTAGCAGAGCATAGAGGCGGCTCTGTGGGTAGCAGAGCAGAGAGGCGGCTCTGTGGGTAGCAGAGCATAGAGGAGGCTCTGTGGGTAGCAGAGTATAGAGGCGGCTGTGTGGGTAGCAGAGCATAGAGGCGGCTGTGTGGGTAGCAGAACATAGAGGCGGCTCTGTGGGTAGCAGAGCATAGAGGCGGCTCTGTGGGTAGCAGAGCATAGAGGCGGCTCTGTGGGAAGCAGAGCATAGAGGCGGCTATGTGGGTAGCAGAGCATAGAGGCGGGTGTGTGGGTAGCAGAGTATACAGGCGGCTATGTGGGTAGCAGAGCATAGAGGCGGGTGTGTGGGTAGCAGAGTATACAGGTGGCTGTGTGAGTAGCAGAGTATACAGGTGGCTGTGTTGGTAGCAGAGTATAGAGGCGGCTCTGTGGGTAGCAGAGCATAGAGGCGGGTGTGTGGGTCGCAGAGCATAGAGGCGGCTGTGTGGGTCGCAGAGCATAGAGGCGGCTCTGTGGGTCGCAGAGCATAGAGGCGGCTCTGTGGGTAGCAGAGCATAGAGGCGGCTCTGTGGGTAGCAGAGCATAGAGGCGACTCTGTGGGTAGCAGACCATAGAGGCGGCTCTGTGGGTAGCAGACCATAGAGGCGGGTGTGTGGGTCGCAGAGCATAGAGGCGGCTGTGTGGGTCGCAGAGCATAGAGGCGGCTGTGTGGTTCGCAGAGCATAGAGGCGGCTCTGTGGGTAGCAGAGCATAGAGGCGGCTCTGTGGGTAGCAGAGCATAGAGGCGGCTCTGTGGGTAGCAGAGCATAGAGGCGGCTCTGTGGGTAGCAGAGCAGAAAGTCGGCTCTGTGGGTAGCAGAGCATAGAGGAGGCTCTGTGGGTAGCAGAGCATAGAGGCGGCTGTGTGGGTAGCAGAGCATAGAGGCGGCTGTGTGGGTAGCAGAACATAGAGGCGGCTCTGTGGGTAGCAGAGCATAGAGGCGGCTCTGTGGGTAGCAGAGCATAGAGGCGGCTCTGTGGGAAGCAGAGCATAGAGGCGGCTATGTGGGTAGCAGAGCATAGAGGCGGGTGTGTGGGTAGCAGAGTATACAGGCGGCTATGTGGGTAGCAGAGCATAGAGGCGGGTGTGTGGGTAGCAGAGTATACAGGTGGCTGTGTGAGTAGCAGAGTATACAGGTGGCTGTGTTGGTAGCAGAGTATAGAGGCGGCTCTGTGGGTAGCAGAGCATAGAGGCGGGTGTGTGGGTCGCAGAGCATAAAGGCGGCTGTGTGGGTCGCAGAGCATAGAGGCGGCTCTGTGGGTCGCAGAGCATAGAGGCGGCTCTGTGGGTAGCAGAGCATAGAGGCGGCTCTGTGGGTAGCAGAGCATAGAGGCGGCTCTGTGGGTAGCAGACCATAGAGGCGGCTCTGTGGGTAGCAGAGCATAGAGGCGGGTGTGTGGGTCGCAGAGCATAGAGGCGGCTGTGTGGGTCGCAGAGCATAGAGGCGGCTCTGTGGGTAGCAGAGCATAGAGGCGGCTCTGTGGGTCGTAGAGCATAGAGGCGGCTCTGTGGGTAGCAGAGCATAGAGGCGGCTCTGTGGGTAGCAGACCATAGAGGCGGCTCTGTGGGTAGCAGAGCATAGAGGTGGCTCTGTGGGTAGCAGAGCATAGAGGCGGGTGTGTGGGTCGCAGAGCATAGAGGCGGCTGTGTGGGTCGCAGAGCATAGAGGCGGCTCTGTGGGTAGCAGAGCATAGAGGCGGCTCTGTGGGTAGCAGAGCATAGAGGCGGCTCTGTGGGTAGCAGAGCATAGAGGCGGCTCTGTGGGTAGCAGAGCATAGAGGCGGCTCTGTGGGTAGCACAGCATAGAAACGGCTCTGTGAGTAGCAGAGCATAGAGGCGGCTCTGTGGGTAGCAGAGCATAGAGGCGGCTCTGTGGGTAGCAGAGCATAGAGGCGGCTCTGTGGGTAGCAGAGCATAGAGGCGGCTCTGTGGGTAGCAGAGCATAGAGGCAGCTCTGTGGGTAGCAGAGCATAGAGGCGGCTCTGTGGGTAGCAGAGTATAATGTGGCGGGAGGCTGGAGGGTTGAGGAGAGCAGAGGCTGGAGGTGTGAGGAGAGGTCAGGCTGGAGGAGGGGTGAGGAGAGGTCAGGCTGGAGGAGGGGTGAGGTCAGGCTGGAGGAGGGGTGAGGAGAGGTCAGGCTGGAGGAGGGGTGAGGTCAGGCTGGAGGAGGGGTGAGGAGAGGTCAGGCTGGAGGAGGGGTGGGGAGAGGTCAGGTTGGAGGAAGGGTGAGGAGAGGTCAGGCTGGAGGAGGGGTGAGGAGAGGTAAGGCTGGAGGAGGGGTCAGGAGAGGTCAGTCTGGAGGAGGGGTGAGGAGAGGTCAGGTTGGAGGAGTGGTGAGGTCAGGCTGGAGGAGGGGTGAGGAGAGGTCAGGCTGGAGGAGGGGTGAGGAGAGGTCAGGCTGGAGGAGGGTGAGGTCAGGATGGTGGAGGGGTGAGGAGAGGTCAGGCTGGAGGAGGGGTGAGGAGAGGTCAGGCTGGAGGAGGGGTGAGGAGAGGTCAGGTTGGAGGAAGGGTGAGGAGAGGTCAGGCTGGAGGAGGGATGAGGAGAGGTCAGGCTGGAGGAGGGGTGAGGAGAGGTCAGGCTGGAGGAGGGGTGAGGAGAGGTCAGGCTGGAGGGGTGAGGAGAGGTCAGGCTGGAGGAGGGGTGAGGTCAGGATGGAGGAGGGGTGAGGAGAGGTCAGGCTGGAGGAGGGGTGAGGAGAGGTCAGGCTGGAGGAGGGGTGAGGAGAGATGCTGCTATACTTAATGATTCTGGTGAGTGTGTTGATTGAAGGTGGGCCACATTGGCATTTGTACTGTTCTCCACTGCAGCCCATTCTGTATTGCAGGTGAGGGCGTTGTAAGAGTGCTCCAGTGCCCCGTCGACAGCGCTTCCTCACCTCGGCTCCCGCCGACACTGGTGCCGCGGTGGCTGTCAAAGGCTCGTGGCATTGAGGCTGGGGCGCAGGGCAGCGTGAGACAGGTGAGGGTGCAGAGAAGTGTTTTCGCTGCTCACCGCAATAGCTACAGTGGTGAGGGGCGGGATCCGCCATCTTGGGTGGGTGACTTTGCCCCGGGAGTGTGCCAGAACTCCTCCGCTCCAGTGCCCCGTCCACACCGCTGCCTCGCCTCCAGCCTTCTGCGCCTGCAGCAAGGCAGTGGGCGGCTCTCTCAGAGGGTGGTCCCCGGCGGCTCCCGCCGACACCGGCGCCGCAGTGGGTGTCAAAGGCTAGTATGCATTGAGGCTGGGGCGCAGGGCAGCGTGAGACAGGTGAGGGTGCAGAGAAGTGTTATCGGCGCTGAGCGGCATAGGTGCTCCGCTGCCGTGGTGTGGGGGGTGGGATCCGCCATCTTGGTAGCGTGAGTTAGGGCCGGGGGTGTGGCAGAACTCCTCAGATAGTGACAGGGAACGTCGGTGTGAGGTAGTGCGGCTGCGGCTCGCGATGACGCTAAGCGTCATCGCTCGCAGTGCCGCAAAGGATCTTGGGATTCGGCTACAACGCCCGAATTCCAAACTCTTGATTATATAAGTAGATGGCTGGACCATACATGACGTCATTTGTTACTGTTACCTTTTGTGCCTCCCCTATTTCCTCTAGATTGTAAGCTTGGGAGCAGGATCCTCACTCCTCATGGTTTTTGAACTTTTGTTACTCTGTATTGTCTCATATTGTCTGTACATGTCCCCTACGAATTCTAAAGTGATGCGTAATATGTTGGCGCTATATAAATAAAATTATTATTATTATTATTATAATGTGTGGAAGTCTTTGAAGCATTATTATATACATAGGCCCGGTTGGTCAGGGCAGGTGTTGCATTGCCAAATGTATCACACTTGGCACCTTTTTTCAGTTTTTCATTTCAGGCAGTTTGATGGACCTCACCTGGGATATGTTGCTTTGGTATAACACATGTATTTCCAGTTCCAGAGGTACTGAGGCCCACTTTTTCCTGACTTCCAAATATTAGTGCTTTGATTAATACCTCCTGGAATTGAAGGAAGGAATTGGTCTGGCCTGCACATTGTGATAGCACAAAAGCATTGTATAGTGACATCTGTGCAATGTGCACGGTCAGCTTCTTGTACCATACCTTAGCATTTCTCAAGGCATTATAGGGCTGGATGACTTGATCAGAGAGATCAATTCCCAACATGATTTTATTGTAGCCAAGGTCACAGTCTTGTTTGTTGACTGGTATAGGGGTACCTCAAACGGTGGCTGATTGTGGCCAAGAAAATTGCATGCATCTTATTCTTGTACTTGACAATCAGCATGTTGTTACTACATTGACCTCTGCTCTCACCCTTTCTGATTAGCTGCCCCATTAGCATCTTAGGGAGGCCCATCTATTTCATCCACACAGTACCGCAAGCTTCGGAAGCTCTAGCATATAGGACTTGAAGATTGGGATACTTTTATAAAAGTTATCAACATACAGGTGAAAACCCTGATCCAGCAGTGGGTGCACCAAATATAACACAACTCTCCAATTCACTCAAAGGTCAGCGGGGCTATAAGGAGTTTACTCCAGGTATCCTTTCCTTCATAAACTCTAAATTTGTGGGTGTACCCTTAGGTACTCCTGCACAGTTTGTGAAGTTTGATCCCATACCTGGATCTCTTACTGGGCAGGTACTGCAGGAATTTCAGCCCCCCTTGAAGTGGCTGCAGTAGTTGTGGCACAGACTTAAAAAAGTTAGTGGCACCACAAGATCCAGCAGATTCACAACAGGATGGCACAGTGATCACTCTTCTTGTGTTTTTAAACCAGAGCGAGGTTGAAGAGAGAGGTCACTGAGAGATCAAACTGCAGATCTGTTCTCTGGAGCCATTACGAGTAATAGCACAGTCGCTCCAATCACTGCTGGGGCTGGGACACTGCTGTCTTCTAGCTTTGGTGTGTGGAGCAATATGCGGATTAAAACAGTTAAATTATATGTAACGGATTTTGGCGCTGATGTCACACTACTTTCTGATTCGCTCATTAACCTTATGCATATTAACTTGTTCCTCCACCCACCCTATGTGAAAGCATCTGTGATTGGTTACACTCAGACTGTGCCCCAATCCTCTGTGCTGGCTTCTTGGATTGGTTCCCCTGCACAAAAAAGTAAAAGTATACAAATAATTGAAAAAAAAAAATTGTGTGGGGTTCCACAGCTGCAACCCTCAGTTGTGTGCTTTGTCTTGGTTGTGTATCATAATACTGGGAACCCTACACAATTTTTTAAATAAATAATTTAAAAAACAGCACGGGGTTGTCCCAATTTTGATACCCAGCTAAGAGAAAGCTGAAGGCAGGGAGCTGATACTCAAAGCTGGGTAGGTCTATGGTTATTAGGAATTCCCAAGGCTAAAAATAGCAACCTGCAGCTGCCAAAGAATTGGCGCATCCTTTAGATTGGGGTAATATAAGTAGAAGAATAAAAACCCCTCTTTCTCCTATTTATTAACCCCCAAAATACCCCTGCAGGTCCTAAATAATCCACAGACACATCATCCCACAAAGATCTCAGCTCTGCTACATCCTCAGTGTGCAATCACATTTCAAAACATGACCGATCACTGCGTCCTCAGGAGCACACTGACGGAGCACACGTTGCTTTTTTTTCCTTTGCGGTATTAGTGCAGAAATAAATCTGTATCATGTAAATTCTGCACCAAATTTGCTTCTCCTTGCAAAAAAATGCACTAAAAATGTGATGCATTTTTGATGAGGTTTTAGTGCAGCTTTGTCACAAGCCAGCAAAGTCAATGAAGGTTCTAAAGTTTTGTGCACCAGTTGCATTTCTTCTTTTGCTGTTTTGGTGCATAATAAATCTGCACCATATTAATTCAGCACCAAATTTACATGTCCCGGCAGGAAAATGCACCAAAAAAGGGATGCTTTTTTACACAGTTTTGCCAGAAAAATCAATGAGAACTTTGAAGTTTTGTGCATATGTCCGTGCATGGACACTAGCTGTCTGGTATGGATCCCAAAGTTTACAGTTCAGGTTCGTACATCACTAATCATGTGTGAAGATTGTCTATATTGATGCAATTTTTGCCTTTAGTCATACAGTGCATTTATATTAATGGTCATTTAGTCTTTTATCACAAAGTGCATTTGATAACATTGGCATTTTTTTCTCATTGTAGAGTGTTAAAGGGAACCTGACCCCTCCAAATGACCCCCAACTCTATTAATACCTGTCCCTGCACACTTAAAGATGATTAGCAGCGGTCCTTTTGTGTAAAAAAAGCGTTCAGTAATATTGTGAAAAACGCTATTATGAACTTACATGTCAGGGACTTCTTCACACTGAATAAGTCTCACAGGGCGTTCCCTATGAGACTCTAAGCCCTCCTGAGCAGTTCATTATCACACCTTGATGGGCGTGATAACTAATCCTAATCCTCCTTGCCGTGCAGAAAGGGCGTAATAGCCGGTGTGACGCTATTAATAGCGTCACATCCGGTCCTTGTCACGTGTGTACACCCTTTTGGTGTAAGACGACCTCACCATGCGCTATGCGCATCTCAAGGTGCATCTCAATGAATTAGAATATCAAGGTGTATCTCAATGAATTAGAATATCATCAAAAAGTTAATTTATTTCAGTGATTCAATACATAAAGTGAAACACACATAATACATAGTTATTACAAACAGAGGTAACTACTGTATTTCAATTGTTTATTTCTGTAAATGTTGATGATTATGGCTTAGAGCCAATGAAAACCCAAAGATCATTATCTCAGAAAATTACAGTAGGGAAAATGAAGGGTAAAAAAATGCACTGCTGTATTCCAAGAGACATCAAAGGGTGAATAATAAATATTGATTTATTACTCAACGCATCTCAGGGCTCCCAGAAACATCCTGAAACATTGCAATATGATATTGATTTTTCATAATATTATAATTCATTGGGATGCAATAGTATATTACATTTTTATCAATAGCATATAGTATTGTGCTAAAAACGTTTGTAACTTCTATGTAATATTTCAGAGGTTTGATGTTTTCCTGCGAGTTCAACTGATTACATTAAGTAAAGGTCTGGGGGAATAGCTATTCTCCTTATGGAGATCAATCTGACTGCCAGCACGAGGAGACTTATGGCCATAATGCTCCTCTGGGAAATATGCAAATTTTCACTTCAGTGAGGAAGTAAAAGAACTCTAGTGCCACCTATTGAAGGTACATTTTGCAAACAAATCATTAGACTCAGGTAGGTATTATACTTACCGGGTCCACGTTATTCATTCCAGCTGTCCGGTGGTGCTGCGACACTTCTGGGCTTCTGGGGAATAGTCATGTGACTGGCTCCAGCAGCCAATCACATATGCTCAGAAGATAGCGGTTACTCTGCCGCAGCCTTTTTGATATAATGGGCTCTTATGGGAGCCCATGTGGCTGCCGCAAAGCATATGTGAATGCCTGCGGCAGCCGGCGGCTTTGTTCATCCCTGGTGCTGCAGGGATGAACAAAGGGTTAAGTAATAAGAAATTGAATCCATGTGGGCAACATGTCTCTAGGGGTGTTCTAGGGGGAGCCGCAATTGTCTACTTTCTACAATTCATTCCATTAAAACCCGCCGGCTCCTGTATCAGGACCAGTACACTACACAAATTGTGTAAGCAACACAGACAGCTCCTCATTGAGGATGCTGTACTGTAAAATGCTTACGCAATTTGTGTAGGATACTGGTCCTGATACAGGAGCCGGCGGGTTTTAATGGAATGAATTGTAGAAAGTAGACAATTGCGGCTCAGGGGTTAACAGTTAAGTTAACCCCTGACATGCCATCCTGTGTGGACAGCATGTCTCTAGGGGGGGTAGGCAGGGATGAACAAAGCAGGTGGTAACCGAATTGCTCTGGAATACACATCCAGAGCAATCCGGTTACCGCATTGCAGTTTAAAGAAAAGATTTGGACACAAAAATGTGTCTGAAGGTAATTGCGGTTCCCGCATTTAAATCCAGATGTGGGAACCGCAATTACCTTAACAAGTGTGACCCTAGCCTATGTCAGTAATTCAGTACATAAAGTGAAATGCATATATTATATAGAGTCATAACAAACAGAGTGATCTATTTTAAGTTCTTATTTCGGTTAATGTTGAAGATTATGGCTTACAGCCAATGAAAACTCAAAGGTTATTATCTCAGAAAATTAAAGTAGGGAGATTGAAGGGATAAAATGCATGCTGCCATATGCAATGAGCCATCAAAGGGTGAATATAATATTGATTTATTAGACAATGTGTTTCAGGACTACCAGAAACGCCCTGAAACATGGCAATACCATAGCGATTTTTGATAATATTCTGATTCATTGAGATGTACTAGTAGGATCTGGAATTTTAATGACAGCCAATAATATATATATCCAATAAAGAGAGGTGTCACACCAGGACCTGTCGAAGAGGCATTGTGCTCGAAACAACAGGCCGTCGTCCGCCGTCTCCTCTCCCCCTCCTCGCACTTGTTTTTTCGCATGTACCGCAACTGGATATGTGAATAAATGGACTTTGATCATCTCTGGTGAGTGCTGCATTTTCCTTATTTTCCTCATTTTTTCTCTCTCTCTCTCTCTCTCTATATATATATATACAAGCTGTGAGCCCGATGCAAATGCATCGGGATTCTAGAACGTGCATTAATTTGATTATAGTAGTTATAGCTGTTAGCCTGATGCAAATGCATCCGGTATCTAAAATATGTTTATTGTTTTTTTAAAGATTTTTAAATAATAATCGCATCATCAATAGCAATAATATAAGCCATAGCATTATTATTAGCAGTAATAGCAGTATTAATAGCATTATTAGCAGTATTATGAGCATTAATAACAGTATTAATAGCATTAATAGCATTAATATTGGCATTAATTGCATTATTAATAGCATTATTAGCATTAATAATAGCATTAATAACATTATTAATAGCATTAATAGCATTATTATTAGCATTAATAGCATTAATAATAGCATTATTAGCATTAATAATAGCATTAATAACATTATTAATAGCATTAATAGCATTATTAATAGCATTAATAGGATAAATATTAGCATTAATAGCATTAATAGCATAATTAATAGCATTAATAGCATTATTAATAGCATTAATAGCATTATTTTTAGCATTAATAGCATTAATAATAGCATTATTAGCATTAATAATAGCATTAATAACATTATTAATAGCATTAATAGCATTATTATTAGCATTAATAGCATTATTATTAGCATTAATAGCATTAATAATGCCATTAATAGGATAAATATTAGCATTAATAGCATTAATAGCATAATTAATAGCATTAATAGCATTATTATTAGCATTAATAGCATTAATAACATTATTAATAGCATTAATAATAGCATTATTAGCATTAATAATAGCATTAATAACATTATTAATAGCAGTAATAGCATTATTATTAGCATTAATAGCATTATTAATAGCATTAATAGGATAAATATTAGCATTAATAGCATTAATAGCATAATTAATAGCATTAATAGCATTATTAATAGCATTAATAGCATTATTATTAGCATTAATAGCATTAATAATAGCATTATTAGCATTAATAATAGCATTAATAACATTATTAATAGCATTAATAGCATTATTATTAGCATTAATAGCATTATTATTAGCATTAATAGCATTAATAATACCATTAATAGGATAAATATTAGCATTAATAGCATTAATAGCATAAATAATAGTATTATTAATAGCATTAATAGCATTAATAATAGCATTATTAGCATTAATAATAGCATTAATAACATTATTAATAGCATTAATAGCATTATTATTAGCATTAATAGCATTAATAATAGCATTATTAGCATTAATAATAGCATTAATAACATTATTAATAGCATTAATAGCATTATTATTAGCATTAATAGCAATAATAGTATTATTAATAGCATGAATAGCATTATTAATAGCATTAATAGGATTAATAGCATTATTAATAGCATTATTAATAGCATTAATAGCATAAATTATAGAATTAATAGCATAAAAAATAGCATTAATAGCATTAGTATTAGCATAAAGAGCATTAATAGCAATATTATTAGCATGAATAGCATTTTGAATAGCATAAATAGCATGATTATTAGGCTTAATAGCATTATTAATCGCATTAATATGATTATTATTAGCATTATTAGCATTAATATTAGCATGAATAGCATAATTATTAGCATTAATATCATTATTATTAGCATTAATAGCATAATTATTAGCATTAATAGCATTATTATTAGCAGTAATATCATTATTATTAGCATTTTTTTTTTTAATTATTATTTTTTATTTAATTATTTATTATTTTTTATTTATTTTTTTATTATTTTTTAATTATTTTTTAATTATTTTTTTTATTATTAAATTTATTACTTATTAAAAGTGAGCCTGAGGCTGAGACCCAGTTCTCTTTCAGGTCCTCTGAAAGGGCTGATATTATTAGCATATATTTAATTTTTTTCTTATTATTTTTATTTAATTATTTATTATTTTTTATTTATTTTTTTATTATTTTTTAATTATTTTTTAATTATTTTTTTTATTATTAAATTTATTATTTATTTTAAGTGAGCCTGAGGCTGAGACCCAGTTCTCCTTCAGGTCCGCTGAAAGGGCTGATATTATTAGCATATATTTAATTTTTTTATTATTATTTTTATTGAATTATTTATTATTTTATATTTATTTTTTTTTATTATTTTTTAATTATTTTTTAATTATTTTTTTTATTATTAAATTTATTATTTATTTTAAGTGAGCCTGAGGCTGAGACCCAGTTCTCCTTCAGGTCCGCTGAAAGGGCTGATATTATTAGCATATATTTAATTTTTTTCTTATTATTTTTATTGAATTATTTATTATTTTTTATTTATTTTTTTATTATTTTTTAATTATTTTTTAATTATTTTTTTTATTATTAAATTTATTTGTTCCCATTGAAATACATTAGCGGTGTGTCGGCGATTTTATGGCCGCCGACCTGGTTCTATTTGTCGGCCCTAAAATCGCGGACACACCGCTAATGCATGTCTATGGGCAGTGAGCTCGAATTCTGATTGGTCGGCGTCCAATCAGAAATCGGGCTGACTGCCCATAGAGATGCATTAGCGGTGTGTCCGCGATTTTAGGGCCGACAAATAGAACCAGGTGCCCGGCCATAAAATCGCCGACACACCGCTAATTTATGTCAATGGGAAATGAGGGGCTCTTCTGATTGGCTGAGGGCAGTAGACAGCGACCAATCAGAAGAGCCCCTCACATCTCATTGACATAGAATGGTGGATTTGTCGTCCATTCTATGTTAATGATAAGTGAAGAGGACGTCGGAGCTGGAAGTTGGCGGAAAGAAGACAGAAGATCCCCGGGGCCGGACGAAGAGGCGGAGATGGCGGAAAGAAGAGAGAAGACCCCCGGGGCCGGAGGAAGAGGACGCCTGGCCGGACGGAGGACTTGTGGATCGGACGGACGATCAGATGACTAAGAAGGCATGTAAGTGATCGACGGGGACGTTAGGTTAGGGGACGGCGGGGGCTTCGGGTGTAGGGCTTTAGGTGTTAGCGACAGCGGTGGGGGAAAGCGGCGGGAGCTTAGGAGGCGGCGGGGCTTAGGGGGTAGGGGCTTAGGTGCGGCGGGGCAGCGGCGGACGGTAGGGGTTAGGTGCGGCGGGGCTTAGGGGGTAGGGGCTTAGGTGTGGCGGGGCTTTTAGGTGCGGCGGGGCTTAGGGGGTAGGGGCTTAGGTGCGGCGGGTCGGGGCTTAGGTGCGGCGGGGCTTAGGGGGTAGGGGCTTAGGTGCGGCGGGGCTTTTAGTTGTGGCGCGGCTTAGGGGGTAGGGGATTAGGTGCGGCGGGTCGGGGCTTAGGTGCGGCGGGTCTTAGGGGGTAGGGGCTTAGGTGCGGCGGGGCTTAGGGGGTAGGGGCATAGGTGCGGCGGGTCGGGGCTTAGGGTGTAGGGGTGCGGCGGACTTAGGGGGTAGGGGCTTAGGTGCGGCGGGTGGGGGCTTAGGTGCGGCGGGGCTTAGGGGGTAGGGGCATAGGTGCGGCGGGTCGGGGCTTAGGGTGTAGGGGTGCGGCGGACTTAGGGGGTAGGGGTTTAGGTGCGGCGGGTGGGGGCTTGGCGGCGGAGGGTAGGGGCTTAGGTGCGGCGGGTCTTAGGGGGTAGGGACTTAGGTGCGTAGGGGTGCGGCGGACTTAGGGGGTAGGGGCTTAGGTGCGGCGGGTGGGGGCTTGGCGGCGGACGGTAGGGGCTTAGGTGCGGCGGATCTTAGAGGGTAGGGACTTAGGGGCGGCGGAGTTGGGGTAGGAGCTTAGGTGCGGGGTGGCTGTGCGGACATTGCGGGGTGGGTGTGCGGACATGGGGGGGCTGTGTGGACGACATGGGGGTGGCTGTGCGGACATGGGGGTGGCTGTGCGGACATGGGGGTGGCTGTGCGGACATGGGGTGGGCTGTGCGGAGATGGGGGGGGCTGTGTGGACATGGGGGGGGCTGTGCGTACATGGGGGGGGCTGTGCGGACATGGGGAGGGCTGTGCGGACATGGGGGGAGGCGAATTGTGGGTAGCGGGGAGCGGAGGCGGCTGTGCCGCCTCCGCTCCATGGTCCCCGGGGAGCGAGTTGCGGCTCAGGCAGCGACTCATTGCTCGCGCTACCTGAGCTGTAAATCGCTAAGGTTGTGGCCGAGCCTGTGGTTGGATTTTGGGGCAGCGACTCGCAATGGCCGCTTAGCGGCCATTGCTCGCCCTCAGCCAGCGACTCGCATTGGCCTCGCGGCCATTGCTCGCGCAGCATTGGGCGCTTCGCACCCAATGTTAAATTCGTATCCACATGACCACAGCCGGAAGTAGCGCGCGGAGGGGCGCTTTTCCGATTCGCGATTATATAATAGATATATGTGAAGAGAGGAGGTGTCAGATCAAGACCAGAGACGCCTATTGCACCAGACTGTGTCATCTGTGAGTAACATAAAAGTTGTTATTGAGCTATGCAAATTGAATTGGGGACATACATACAGAATAATACAATACTGTAAAAACAGTCTTAAAAGTTGTGACTGTATTTTATATTGAGAAAATCTAGAGGCCGGTTACCTTTAATTTGTTTCAATTTTTTCCATCTGCTGCTAATTATATTTTAGCCCTACCAGTTCACTTTCCATACATAATTGTATAATTTTTTTAAAGAATGTTTTCAGTGTACATATGTATACAGTAAGTGCTCCATTTGGCGGTGACAGTATTAACACTACACTTAAAAATTCAATTTTTGAATTGTGAAGGAAAAAAGGGTCACTCTGATTCACTTTTCCTTGTGAGACTTGTTATTAGACATTGATATGAATAATAAATGATTTCTGATAAATTATAAATCAAACACATTTTGTAAGTGCTGCTATTTGTTCCTTACCTTCAAGTTGTGTTATTTCTTAGGTGCGTAAAGTGTAAGGGAATTTAAGGACAAATGTCTTGAACTGCCTTTGACAACCGTCTATTCATACAATATGTCCTTCTGTGCTTAAATGCACTTGCATAGTAAATACTTAAAGAAGTATAACTTCTTTAAACTTTTTATTTTCTATGCCTGTGTAATAGTACATGCAGCATTGTGTAGGTATAAAACTGTACTCAATAATATTGAATATCTTCATTTTCTGAGATTTTAAAGGGAACCTGTCAGCTACATTATGCGCCCAAACCTATCACTACCTGTCCCTGCATCTTCCTAGTATATCCTGAATCATCCCCGTCTGACCTGAATGTAAAGTACATGTTTATCTCATCATCTAGACGTGTGGAAGTTGCTAAGTCTCTATTTTCCCCCTTGTTCCGTGGTTTTCATGCCCCAGTGGGCATGTTAATTAATTTAGAAGCGCAGCCCCACATTTGAAATCCGTGAATTTCCTTTCTGGTATGACATGCAGCCGCATGTCATTTCCAATCCTGTGCAGTATGGGATGTATTTGGTATACTGACCGGCTCCAGAGCATGCGCAGTGTGCATTCTGAAGCCAGTCAGTATGCCCAATAATCCCCCACAATTCTCAGGATCGGTAATTATGTACGGCCGCGTATCATACCAGAAAGGAGGCTCATGGACTTCACACATGGGACTGTGCTTCTAAATCAATTATTACACATTCCTGATAAATTGGGGCTCCAGTTTGAGCTGGTGAGTCTGTCGAACCCATTATGGGACGGGGTACTCGGTACCGGACCGGGTCTGCTACTGGGGAAGTCACGGTGGTCCTGGTCCGGACCGTGTCCCTGGCCTGGCATTGAAAAAGGGAATATTTACAGGGGATAATGTCAGTCATGACGCCACCCACAGTGTGTGGTCAGTAATGGGGCTACCGGTGCCGCAGAACCTCCGGGGATGATGTAATGGCAACTAGGATGGAATAGTTCTCCGTGGGCAGAACTGAGTTCCTCGGGGCAGTGAAGGTTAAGTCTATTGTATAGGGTATGGTGCAGGCTGGTGCTGGATGCAATGCACTTACTGTCCAGATGCGGCAGGAATCCTCCTTCAGTGTTGGAGCCGACAAGCTGTGGCTCTCCAGGCGGGGATCTTCTGCAGACCTGTGTGGAGGGAATCATGTGCAGGCAGAAACATGCGAGGGAGTCGGAGTCAGGGTTCACCATGTTTACTTCTCAACATTCTCTCTCAGTTACAGCTCCAGTTACAGTTCACAGTCACAAGTTACAGTTTTTACACAGGCATAACTCTCCCCCTCCGGGTTCCTTTACTCCCTGCAGCCAGGTTGTTCCTTCTATGACCCCTCACTCTGTCTCTCTGTCCTTTCCAGGTTTTTGACTCTCTCTTCCTCACTTTGTTGTGTGTCTCTGGACAGTATGGCGGTGACTCGGGCCCCAGTGGGTCCTCCGGGTTGTCACTGGACCACCTGTCCTTTGGGGTAGGGATCCTAATGTGTAGCTGAGGTCCCCCTTCGGTTGTCTGGGGATACCGGGTGAAGCAACGGTCCCCTTTAGAGCCGACACTCTACTCTTAGCCTAGCCTCCAATAGTCCTCCTGGGTGAGGCTCTAGCA
>JARQOC010000002.1:433145546-433168955 GCA_033576535.1 Allobates femoralis | reverse complement strand
TTGGTTGGTTTTTTATATTACACAACTCTCATTAGAAAGTAATTAAAAATAAGCATCTCAATTAGTAATTTCATACTATGATATGGAACTATTAAAAGCTGTATTATTTTCATTATTTATGTATGTATATATTCCTGTAGTTATTATACAAATGGATTGGCATATGTGAACAACCTCATGGCATTCAGAGGCCTGCATGCATTCGGCTTACGTAGAGCCACTTATTGGATACTGAATGTTACTGTGCACTAACACTATCCAATCTTTTAGAAAACATTCATCATTGCATTGATTTTTATCAATGAATATTTCCATCTTTTCAATGAGCGTATCAAGGATGGTTCAGTCACTGACAATAAAGACATGAATCAGAATGACAAGGTCACCAGAAGGCTTTTACTTACTAAACCAAATCTCTGTATGTGCATCTACTGAATCACTCAACACAGCTGAAAAGAAAAAGTTTTGCAAAATAGTTTATTGTATTAAACATATTGCTTTGGCAGAGATGCTAGCCTGCATTTTAAACAGAAGTTTTTATTTTTCATTTGTAACAATGGCACTGATTTTGGTTAATAGTAATGTATTAACATGCAGAACTAGATCTGGGAAATAGCCATGATATCACTGAACAACCCAGTACAAAATAAGCCATTTACATTCAAATAATGAGTTATACTTGATAATTTAAGAAGATACATGAGCACACATATATGAAATATACATTTTTATTCACCACACACAATAGGTATCTTTTCCCAATAAACTTAGGGGCTCATGGGGATGTTTTATTTCTGACCCAACTAATTCCATTATGGTGAGTGCTCAATTTTGTTGTCCTTTTTATTAGGTTTGATGCTATTATCTTTTCCCTAGATAGTGATTTACATCTTAGTCTCTTTTAGTGCAAGAAAATTTACATTTAAAAAAAAAATCTTGTGTCTCTTTCCAAACATTTTGTAGTCAATGTTTTAGTAAATATTACAGATGAGCAGATTTTTTTAAATTTAACTTCACCGAATTTTCCTAAATAATTTGATTTGCAGATGATAAATTAGAATAAACCTCAGTACTGGAAAGCTTATAATTGCTTGGAAAATAGGAATGGGGAAGAGGAGACGAAAGAAAAAACCCACCGACCATGAAACGCTTAAGCCCCTGTCACACATATCAAGATAGCTAGTGAGATCGCTGTTGCTTCACAGGTTTTGTGATGTAACAGTGAACTCGTCAGCGATCTCACTATGTTTGACAGATAGCAACGACCAGGCCCCCGCTGTGAGATCGCTGATCATGTGGGAATGGCCTGGACCATTTTTTGATCATCGGGTTCGCGCTGGGCAGCATGCATCGGTGTGTGTGATGCCTTAACAACGACCTCGTTGGCGATTCAGAACTCAGCCACATAGGTCTGAGTCATCAGACTAGCTGCTGTGTGATAGGGTCGCAACGACTGCCGAAGTTGTTATATGGGTCGCCGTATCGTTGCTGCGTCGTTGAGTAGATCTGACTGCTTGACATCTCAGCAGTGACCACGTAGCGATGTTCCAGCGATCCTTACCAAGTCGTATCGTTGTTGCTGGAACGTCGCCAAGTGTAACGGGACGCCTACTCTCTACAAGAGAGAGTGAGGACCTCCCTGATCATAATAGATTACATTATAATCTACAGAAGTGAGAGAGGACCCTGCTGATGGTAAGAGCTTTTACTTTACAGGAGAGAAAGGATCTAGCTGATCATTGGCCCTTACACTTATTGTACCTGTTTTGTTCTCTGGCTCAAAGTGAAATATGGATCGCCAACGAGTTGTAAATTGCATTCTATGTCTTGAGACTAGGCCTTAGAGAAACGAGATTGGAGAAATGAAAGTGCACACAAGCCTTGTACAAAATCAATTCTGTATATTTCCCTTAGATTCGTTCTTAATATATTATTTACACTCACATTGAATCATATTGTAAACTTCAATTTAATGTCCCACCCCTTGATGTACATATTAGGATAACATTTTATCCATTTTAGCAGTATACAACCAACCCCTAACACAGTTATCTCAAAATCTCAGAGCATTGTGTATAAGAAAATATTCTACATAAGCCTTGATAATGAATATATGAGATTAGCTAAGTATAAACAAAATGTCCTAAAATGGTAATAATTCTAACCAAATTATAAAGCAAAGAGAAATATAGAGACATATAAAGAAATATTCAAATTGTCACTTCAGTGAGGAAGTGAAAAACTCTAATGCCACCCAATAAGGGTAGCAATCTTGTAGTCATAATCAACTCTTTAACAAGATTTTTAATATGACTTATGATTTGTGCCAGATCAGAACCCAAAATTAGGACCCCCAAACTGCATTTCAGGGCGACTGCCCCTCATCAGTGCAGTGTGTGGGAAATCTGACCTGGCTGTATGAGAGGCTGAGACGAGGCTTGTTAAAGCTCAATTTGAAAGATATATGAACTCAGGCTAGTACTGGAGCAAAGGAACAAAATTGGAATTAAGGCTGGTACTGGAACACATGAATGGATAAAGGAACTCTCGAATTGGGTTGAAACCAGAAACAGGATCAGTAACAAAACTGGAACTCGGGCATCGGGCAGAAACCATGAATGGATCAGGAACAGAAATCAAACTTGTGCATGAGGCTGGAACCAGGAATGGAAACTGAGGAAGGGATTGGGATACTGGAGGCAGTTCAAGCACTTGGAACTGGCTCAGGTTCAGAATCAGCAATAAGCTGGAAAAACATCATGCGCTGTGAGGATACCCATATGGCAGTGTGAGTACTAAAAACTGTGAGACACATCAGGCTGAAACCCTGGAGACACAAGGGCAGGGGGAACTGTAGTGAGTATGTTGGCATCCCTGCCTATTGGTGCAGGGATGATACAACATGATCATTCTTAGAAAATTCTCCCATGTAAGAAAATAATGACTGTGGATTATAAAATTTACTCTTCTTTTCAAACATTTAGGATGAAAATGGGGGATACGTTTTATAATCCTATTGTAGTTTACCAGTAGGGGGTGCCCAGTGGTGTGCGGATCACAGGAGGTAGGGTAGCCACTGAATGGAATTCATCAGTGATGGCAGGAGTGGGTTGATTCTGTAGATGGTGGAAAGCAGACAAATGTCATCATTGTAAACTTCAGGAAATAGGCCCCTGGTACCATTAATCTTCCACGACAGGCTTCAGGAAGATGTCATCAGGAGACAACGCATGTGCAGATTGAGATCTCGGCTCGTGATTGAGTTGAGATCTAGATCTGTGCACGTGTCACATCCAGTGCCTTTTCCCTGAAGCTCATATCACTGAAATTTACCTGAACTTAACCGAGTTCAGCAGAGTCCCACTCTTGCCATCGCTGGTGGCTTCCATACAGCAATGACCCTGCCTCTGTGGCCCCACAACCACCAGGATGGCTCCTGCCTCACACTGCCCACAGCATCACCCACTCCCTTTGCTGGTAAATTACAACCGAATATGATAGTCCCCATTTTCACATAAACAATTTTTTTTACTTATTTTCTTTCTCTAAATTTGGAGTGTGTCTTATAATCTGGTGCATTTTATAAAACGAAAAATGCTGTATTTTTAGCCTCTTGTTGTCTAGGTCCATGTGGCTGCTGTAAGGCACTGCATATCTTTAAATGCTATTTACAGAATCTCAGGAAGGGTGTCTGCCTTCATAATTTATTTCACAAAATATAATAAAATATGATAATACATAAAAAAAATAAACCAAGATTAGAAAAATAATATCAATTTGTATTTGGCCTTAATGATTAAAAATACTGTCTAAATTTTGGGCAGCTTAGCATTAGACTAAATGCCACAGTGGCTAATGTTGGATTTTATACGAGTGTACAATATCTTCAGGCATCTTTTTCTAATTTATTAACCCTACATGATTGGCATGCTAATTTCTTGTGTGCCAATTTTTTGGTTCAGTTTGATTAAAAAATGTATTAAAAATTATAGCACATTTTGAATACAGTGAGTCCTCACTTAACGACGGGGTTAGGGACCAGAAGGTCCGTCGTTAAGCATGTCCCGTCGTTAAGCGTGACCCTTAAAGGGCAACCTTCATGGTACATGTTTTTTGTACTAGTGTTTGCATGCATGCACAGTACTATTCATATTACAGTGTACAGCATTAATTTTGTTTTATTGACAAAAATATAAATTGTTGCACATACAAATTATATTGAAAAAAGCAAAAACAGGTAGCCTACATCTGGAATATATGATTGTACTGTAGTTACTGTATTAAGATGGAAGCAAATAAAATTCAACTTACACAGCACAGTCTACATTTTAAATTGAAAACAAGACATGAATGTAGGCTACTGTTCCCCACAGGGAAGTGTTACTTACCTCTCCCGCGGCTGCACAGCGCAGTCTGTGCAGCGGCCGGAGAGGTAAGTACGTACTGTACAGTGTACAGTACTGTGGTTCCCTATGGGGAACAGTTCCGCTTCGTCAGAAACATTAGGTACATCTGATACAAAAGTGTATCACAAACCGTTAAAGAAATGCTTTATGTTACATTGGCTGAAAAAATAACTCTAACAAGTACAGTACAGTACAGTTCGTACACTACAGTACAGTGTACAGTGTACTGGGGCTACTGTTCCCCATAGGGAACTGTTATTTACCTCTCCCGCGACTGCACAGCGCAGTCTGTGCAGCGGCCGGAGAGGTAAGTACATACTGTACAGTGTACAGTACTGTGGTTCCCTATGGGGAACAGTTCCGCTTCGTCAGAAACATCAGGTACATCTGATACAAAAGTGTATCACGAACCATTAAAGAAATGCTTTGTTACATTGGCTGAAAAAATAACTCTAACAAGTACAGTACTGTACAGTACTGTACAGTATAGTACAGTACTGTACTAAACAACTTCAAGATACTGTACAGTATGTAGTACAAAGCAAAATTATGAAAAATAAAGCTTGTTCACGAAACAGTATGAATTTTACTCTAAAACCCTTCAAATATGACATCTTCATTGTCACTGTCAAACATGCAGGTTGTGTCATCAGGATCTTCGTCATCTGAATCGTCGACAGCTGACGGCTCTGGTAAGGGAGAGGCTGGAGCAGAGAGGGAGTCTGTTAATGAGATAGGGGCAGGCGTAGTGGTTGAAGCCTGGGTAGGAGTCAAGGTTTGTTGCAAGAAGTCTAACATGGACGACGGTATATTTTTTTTTTCTTCTCATCATAAATTTCACGATAACAGGCAAACGCTTCTTTCAAGTGTCTTTCAAATTTTGACAACCTTTCAATGTTGGGGTTCATTGCCTCTAAATCACCCACAATCTCATTCACTTTTGAAAACACTTTTGCCAAGCCCTTAGTCGTGAACATTTTCGGTGGTGATACATCTGATTGCTCAATTTCTTCTATTTCGTCTATGTGTTGTTGCTCTTCCAACTCAATCAAGTCTTGGTCCGTCAATTCACCTTCATGCAGTGAAGAATGTCTTTCCAAAATTTGCGAAGAGTCATCCTGTCGCTCTCCGTTGCAGTTACCACCTTACCAAAAGTAATGCGCAAATAATGCGCCTTACACACTGCTATGGCCCCCTGATCCATAGGTTGCAGAATTTAAGTTGTATTTTTGGGGAGATAAACAACTTTGACATCACGATGCAGGTCATCGATATGTTGGGGATGTCCTGGAGCATTATCAAGGAGAAGCAGAATCTTGAAAGGAACATTCTTTTCAAGGCAGTATTCTCTGGCAGCAGGAATAAAGCAGGTCAGAAACCAGTCTTCAAATAAAGTCTGAGTCATCCAGGCCTTGGTGTTTGCCCGATAGATCACTGGCAGCATGTGTTTGTTCACGTTCTTCAGAGCGCGTGGGTTCTGGGAGCGATAAATGAAAAAGGATTTTAATTTATGCCCTGCCACATTTCCGCCTAACAGCAACGTCACACGATCTTTAAAGGCCTTGAACCCAGGCATGTTGGCAGCTTCTTTATGAATGTATGTTCTTTCAGGCATTTTTTCCAGAACAAACCTGTCTCGTCGATGTTGAAAATTTGTTCTGGTCGATAGCCACCTTCCTCGATTATCTCATCCAGCACATCCAAAAATTCCTCAGCTGCCTCTGTATCCGCACTTGTTGCTTCACCATGTATGCTTCTATTGTGTAGGCTAAATCGGCGTTAAAAGCGATGGAACCAACCTTTGCTTGCGCTGAATGTTTCAGTACACTCTTCTCCCTCACGTGCTTTAAGTGTAGCGAAGATGCTAAGTGCATTGCTCTTTATGATATGGAGACTAAGGGGCATTTTCTTGATTATTTGGTCATCAAACCAAATCGCCAGCAGTTTCTCCATTTCATGGATCAGGCCCTTGCGCTGCCTGGTGATAACAGCCTTATATCCCACAGTACTCTTCACTGTCTCCTTCACTTTCTCTTTATCCTTAAGTATCGTTGAAATGGTGGAATGAGAAAACCCCATGCTACTAACGATTGCTAAGACTTTCATTCCACCTTCATATTTCTGTATGATCTGCATCTTCGTGTCTAGGTCGATGGCTTTTCTAGGCTTCTTAGCAAAAGATCCTGTAGGAGTTGTACTCTTCCTTTTGTCAGCCATGTTGATGGGAGGTGGTGGAGGCTTCCAACTGCCTCCAGCCAGGCCACTGTACTGTACGTACTACTGTATTGTACAGTATACTGTACTGTCCTGTTTTGGGCTCTCTTCAGGGTGGCTCCGGGTCTCAGAACTCAGGTACACTGTACTGAGTCACACTTCTACTGTACTGTACTGTTTTGTGCCTCTTTCAGGCTGGCTCCGGGTCTCAGAACTCAGGTACACTGTACTGGGTCACACTTGTACTGCACTGTACTGTTTTGGGCCCTCTTCAGGGTGGCTCCGGGTCTCAGAACTCAGGTACACTGTACTGGGTCACACTTGTACTGTACTGTACTGTTTTGGGCTCTCTTCAGGCTGGCTACGGGTCTCAGAACTCAGGTACACTGTACTGGGTCACACTTGTACTGTACTGTACTGTACTGTTTTGGGCCCTCTTCAGGGTGGCTCCGGGTCTCAGAACTCAGGTACACTGTACTGGGTCACACTTGTACTGTACTGTACTGTTTTGGGCCCTCTTCAGGGTGGCTCCTGGTCTCAGTACTCAGGTACACTGTACTGGGACACACTTGTACTGTACTGTACTGTTTTGGGCTCTCTTCAGGGTGGCTCCGGGTTTCAGAACTCAGGTACACTGCACTGGGTCACACTTGTACTGTAGTGCACTGTTTTGGGCCCACTTCAGGGTGGCTCCGGGTCTCAGTACTCAGGTACACTGTACAGTACAGGGTCACACTTGTACTGTACTGTTTTGGGCCCTCTTCAGGGTGGCTCCTGGTCTCAAGACTCAGGTACACTGTACTGTGCAGTACTGTACTGTACTGTATTCTCCAACCGGAGTCCAGTTATGCTGTCCAGTTGCTGCTCCCATCTGCCCGCATGCTGTGTTCTACAGCTTCCGGCCGCCCATGCTGTACAGTCCAGCACTCTGGGGGGCCGCGTTTAAACGGTGCACAGGAAACGCGTCCCCCAGAGCGCTGGAATGTACAGTGTACAGCATGGGCGGCCGCAAGCTGTACAACACAGCATGCGGGCAGATGGGAGCAGCACCCGGACAGCAAAACAGGACTCCGGTTTGCGAATACTGTACTGTACAGTACTGTTCTGCATAGTACAATGTACCGGAATCCTGAAACCCGGAACCACCAGGGAAATCACCTTTCATAATCTCAGGAGACGTTCTGGTAAGTGTTGTACTGTACTGTACTTTACTGTAGTTATGAATGGATGAGACAGGAGGTAACCATGTTTGGAAAGCAGAGATCTCTGTTCCACAATAATAAAGCACCACTTCAGCAGGGATTTTTTGCATGTAATGTGTGACCTAGCCTCAACACTCCACTGTGCTGCCACTCCTATGCAAAATCTGTCATAACTTTGAAATTCGGTCGTATAGCGGTCCGTCTTAACTTTGAAATTTGGTCGTTCTGAAAAAACTTACCGTCGTAAGTGCGAGTCGTCGTTAAACACACCCATCGTTAAGCGGGGACTCACTGTAGTGTCCAAATATATTTATTGAGATTTTTATAAGGGAGTTGGGAGGGGTAAGGGATACATAAATATAAGAGGGATGGGTGGGGGGAAGGGAAGGGAAAAAAGAAAGACAAAACAATAGTACAAGAACAACATAAACAATCAACATACAATGTACAATTACAACAAACAAAAAGGGACTTACATATAAGCATAATATAGTGAAATAATAACTTAGATATAAATATGATAAAAGAAAAAGTTTACCAATAGAAAGGCATTATAAACAACTTGTTTAAACTTGTATACATTCCAGGCATTTTTACAAAAATCATAATGTAAGGCAGTTAACTGTGTAGGCAGCATGAAAAGATGTGATGTATGCTGGCCTATTTCAGTAAGGAGGGGGAAAAGGTTGAGATCCATACACCCCAGTTCTCGAGGAACTTGGAGAGTTTGTTGGTTCTAATTGCTAAATTATATTCATATATACTTCGGTGTGTTATTCTGTCAATCAAATAATTTATAGTTAGGGGTTCAGGTTTATTCCAACGAGCAGTAATCAGTACCATAGCAGTTAACAAAGATGTGTGAGACCAAAAATCTTATGTGTTTGGGTAAGTCATCTACTCCTATAGAGAGTAGAACTAGCTGTGGTGTGCAAGCTATATGGATTCCTGTGGTATCCTTAATTAAGGTTTTGATATCCTTCCAATATTTGGTCAAGATGGGACAGGACCACAATATATGCGATAGGTTTCCCAAACCGCCACATGTTCTCCAACATAGGGAGGAGTTAAGGGGATTGATGCGGTGTAGCTTAGTCGGGGTAAAGTACCACCTTGACAGGGTTTTATAAAAGGACTCATGAAGAGTGGCACAAGCACAGTTAGCATAAGTAATTTTGATAGATTTAGTCAGATTTTCTAGGTTTATGCGAATTCCCAATTCCTCCTCCCAGGATGTGATAAAGGAAAGTTTCGGTAGTTCTAATTCCTCATTAAAAATTTTATAAAGGTTATTAGTTTTCCAAACAGTTGTCTTCTTTGGGTTGTTGATGAGGTCCACTGCTATTTGTGGAAGGGTAAGTTTAGGTTTTATATTGGCTAGATGGTTAGATATGGTTCTCCAATTAGTGCAGTCGTCTCTTGTGAGGGAAAATTTTTCTTGAAGGAGTGGAAGGGTAAGAGTGAGTCTCCACATATCAAATCATCCATAAAAAGTATTCCTCTGGATTTCCAGGACGACAAATCTAACCGTGGGATCAGAATTTCTAAGGTATCCAGAGGAATCTTCTCAAGCGCCGTTTGGGGAAAATGAGTTGAAGCCTTGACAATCAAACTCCTCCACGCTGTGATAATCGCTTTAATTATGGGATGTCTTGGAGGAGGTATGGAGGTGTCTAGTAGGTGAGCAATGATCACCGCCTTAAGGTTGTTGTTTATAATGGAACCTTCAATGGGTGCCCAGGGAGCGTCATTTGTATTAAAGAGCCATGATTGAGAAAGTTTGGTTATGGACGCCCAATAATAATTATAGAGGTTGGGTACCCCCAAACCTCCAACTCTTTTGTGTCTTTCTAGGGAGATTTTTGCGACCCTCGGTCTCTTATTGCTCCAAATGAAGGATCTCAACTGGGATTGAAGCTTATTAAACCAGAGTTTTGGTATAAACATGGGAATGGCTCTAATTATGTAAAGAAATTTGGGGAGAAGTGTCATTTTGTAGGCTTCTATTCTACTTAACCAAGATAGTTCTATTTTGGACAGGCGCAGAAGGGACTCACTGTAGTGAAACAATCCTACTGTGTATAACCAGCCCACAACCTACTGTTTAGGGGGTGGGAGTAATTTCTTCTCATGAAGTAAAAACATTGGATATTTCACTTGTTGGCACAGGATATCAATTTTTGAATCCTGTCTCTCAATAAGACGCTATTATATAGTAGTTCACAGGGTTGTCAATGTTAGAGATGAAAAGATCACCTACAATTTGAACTTGCTGGCTTTGCCAAATTTCCTAAAAATAATTACATTTGTGGTAAATACATTTGTGGCAAATTGCATAAATAAAAGACCTTGAATAGCTTAGAAAAGAGATATATAATACTCAGTGTCCCCCTCGGATTCTATTGAACCAATGTTGAACTCTATAATACAAGTGTGGCACCCCAGAGTCTGGATAGCACAGTGTCACTCTCTCCAGCCAGCCAACTGAGGACCGGGGGGGATAGTAAGGTGCTACCGAGCGCAAATAAGGAGGGGGGGTGCTGCTGAGCGCAAGTGAGGACCGGGTGGGTTGGGGGATATGCTGCCGCGGTTTTATCCTTGCCTCTGCCGCTGCTCCGCTGCCTCCAACCTGCTGCGTCACGGCCCCAGCTCCCACCGTCAATGTGGAATGCAGTGAGTGAGCGGCCGCTTTCACTGTGTGGGCGGCCCTAAAGGTGGACTATACCACCGGCCTGAGGGGCAAGTGCCTCCCTGCCACCTGGGCCAGTCCGCCCCTGGCGGGCACCTTACTTATCTTGGTTGGAGAGGAAAAATCTACTGAAGAGCCTGATTTTACCCAAATTTGTTTATATATTCCAAATGCTCCCAATCAGAATCCCCATGTGGATACTTGCTAAAATCCGCACTTTTCTTTTCAACTTCATCTGGGGCAATAAACGATCACAAATTAACACATACACTCTATTCCTCCCGAGACACAAAGGGGGAATGGGAGCCCCAGATGTCTTTAAGTACTATAAAGCTGCTATGCTCTCCAGGGTGGTAGACTGGATCAGAAACCCATCTAACAAGCTATGGCTACTGATTGAAAACTCATTAACCCATCTCCCTTTGAGAACTATGGCCCTACTGCCAGACCTTGTAGACAAATCTCATATCCCACGAAATGAATTGACACTAGCGGTCCTCCATGCATGGAAAAAAGTCTATAATAAAATGACTCCCTCGATATCGCCTATCCTTACGGTACAAGATATTATAGGGCGTGTACCTCCCCCATCTAAGACAAATCTAGAAAATAACACAGATTGTTGGGCACTACGCCCTACCCTAATAGACAAATTATTTTCAGACGGAGCCCTATTAACACTAAACAAAATTAAATTTGAAGGCCCTCTAAAGAACATCTCGTTTATGCAGTACAACAGCTTAAAAAGCTATCTCATTCGACACATGCGGACCTCGGACTTATCTAGATTCCTTACTTACTTTGAACAACTGTGTACACACACTCAACCACTTACATGAATCCTATCTAAACGAAACCAGCATCTGATTCACGAAACTGCTCATGTTAAGCGAGCTTATCTAGGCTTGTGGGAGAAAGATTTGAAAATTTCATTCACAGAATCACAGATTGCTCAGATCTACAAGAGATCCCACGGCCCTTCGTCCTGCGTGAAGCTACAAGAAAACTTGTTTAAGGTGATCACTCGTTGATACCGTACACCGCTTCAACTCCACACTTGGAATCCCTCAATGTTGGAAACGTGTTGGAGATGCAACATGGAAAGGGGCACATATTTACGTCGCCGGTGGAGCTGCCCCATAATTCAAACATACTGGGAAATGGTATCAGGAGTGATCTCTGAGATATTGGAGAGAGACGTAGATCTATCACCGCAAACAGCTCTGCTGAACCTGCAGCTGTGGCCAATAGACTCCACGGCTTTTAAATTGGCTAGCAATATTCTAGCAGCTGCCAAGGCCCTAGTGCAACTACATTGGAATACCTCAATTATCCCCTCCAGGACCCGGTTTTTTCAAGAAACTGACCTGATGTATAGAACGGCTGAATTGGCAGCCCTTTCTTATGGCTCTTACCCTCTATTTGAAAAGACGTGGACCCCCTGGTTATGGTACAGATCTACTCCATCCTTTGCCAAAATACTCACACTCTCCTAATGATAACTAGTACTTAATATATATATATAATTGTCATGAATGTACGGCTTTGAACCCAATAATACTTGAGATACTCTCTAACAATTACACCCTGTTTATCGCAGAGTAATGGACATCACTTGATCTTCCCTTCCTGTACCCACCTCTTTAGACCCCCTTTATCTCCTCTATCCCTCTTGTCTCCTCTCTTTTAACCTAATGTATCTTGTATACAGTACTTTATGATCCGGACCAGGAAAATATCGATTTCTTAGAAGGACTACACTCACAGTCCTGTTGTGATTCAGATTGTTATCACTAAGGCCAATCTACTACAATTGGGACCTAAAATAATTGACTTTAATGAACCAAGATGTGACCTTGGAGCTGCTGGTCCAGCCAACCGATCCCTAACAACCATATCTGCGTGTACTGTATATTGTCTCTGTTTTCTTAATATTACATTCTATTCTATTTGATTATATGTAAATGCTTACTTACTTTTGTGCACCTATCTTTACCAATAAAAAGAACATTAAAAGAAAGAAAGAGCTCTGGAACCCGTCAAGTCAGGCGGATGACAATGGCTCAAGGGAAAAGCTGGAGGATTGGTGCCAAAAACTACACGTGGGTACCAGTTCTACACTTCCCCATCAATAGCATGGAGTATATCGGGTAGTAAAAGAATATGAGCAGATATTCAGCAAACACCCATTAGACTTTGGGCAAATTAAAGGGGTAGAGCACACTGTATGCACAGGTAACCACCAGCCTGTAAAAGAGAGGTATAGACCATTACCACCCGCTCACTATCAAACCACCAAAGACATACTCAAAGAGATTAAAACTGCAGGTGTAATAAGAGACAGTTTTAGCCCCTGGGCAGTGCCTTTAGTGTTGGTTAAAAAGAAGGACGGGACTATGAGAATGTGAGTAGACTACCGGCAGATCAACCGCATTACATACAAGGATGCATACCCGTTACCTAGGATTGAGGAGTCATTAGCCACATTAAAATCTGCTAACTGCTTTTCTACCCTAGATCTTACTAGTGGGTATTGGAAAGTTGCTGTAGCAGAGGCTGACAAGGAGAAGACAGCATTTAGTACACCGATGGGCCTCTGTGTGTTCAATTGTATGTCGTTTGGACTCTGCAACGCACCCAGTACCTTCCAACACCTGATGGAGAGCTGCCTAGGACATAAGAACTTTGAAACTGACCTCCTGTACCTGGATGATGTCATAGTCTACTCCAATACATATGAACAACATCTGCAAGACCTGGCAGGAGTGTTTGAAGCCTTGTCCAGATACAGCATGAAGATCAAACCATCCAAGTGCCACCTTCTTAAGCCAAAGGTGCAGTACCTAGGACATGTCGTGAGTTCAGAGGAAGTAGCACTGGATCCTGATAAAGTCACCTTGATAAGGGATTGGCCAAGAGCCACTAATGTTAAAGAGGTGAGACAATTTCTGGGACTGGTGGGCTATTATAGAGGATTTATCAGAGGGTTCACGAAGTTAGCAGCTCCCCTACAAGACATCCTGGTAAGACAGTCAAAAGGGTCTTCAATCCATAATCCCCCTTTCTAGTGGAGTGACGAGAGGGAAGAGTCCTTCAAAAAGCTAAAGTGGGCGCTGACAGGAGAGGAGATCCTGGCGTATCCGGATTACAATCAACCCTTCATTCTGTACACGGATGCCAGCAACATGGGACTGGGAGCAGTACTGTCACAAAAGCAAGGAGGCAAAGAGAGAGTTATTGCCTTTGCAAGCAGGAAACTCTGGCCTATGGGAAGAAACTCTGAGAATTACAGTTCCTTCAAGTTAGAACTACTGGCAGTAGTTTGGGCTGTAACCAAACGTTTCAAGCACTACCAGGCAGCTGCAGAATTTACCATTTACACTGATAACAACCCATTGACCCACCTGGATTCAGCAAAATTAGGTGCGTTGGAGCAGCGATGAACAGCCCGGTTGTCTAACTACAACTTTGTCATCTAATATAGGGCAGGCCGCAAGAACGGGAATGTAGATGCCTTATCCCGGATGCCACACCTGAAAGACGTGCAAGAGGAACCGGAGGAGCTGGAAGAAATTGAATTACCAGCCTTTCACCGTTTTAAGGTAGAACAGTATCAACCTGGCATTTATCAAAAACAACAGAAGGCAGATGTCAACCCATTAGCGCACCATGGATGGGCTGACACCAAGGATAGCGATCCAGCTGTGAAGCTAGTGAAAGAACTGCTTACACAACAAGGTGCATACCCTAATCAGAACGCTTCAGCTGAGACCCAAAAACTCTGGAAAGAAAGAAGCAAGTTGTTCCTATATCAAGGGAAGCTCTGCATAAGGCACACCAACCCTAAAACACATGAGTTAGTCTGGCAGATTATTGTACGCAAGAGAGACATCAAAATGGTCTTAGAAGCCTACCACGACGATGCAGGTCATTTTGGATGGAAAAAGTTGGAAGTGCTCTTAAAAGAGATATTCTACTGGGTTGCCATGTGAAAATCAATTGCTGATTGGTGTAGAAAATGTGGCCTGTGCAACCTCAGAAGAAAGGATCAACAGAGTCAGAGAGCCCCACTCCAGTCCATAGTAACCAAACAACCACTTGAGTTAGTTTCGTTAGACCACGTCAAGTTGTCACCAAGTCAGGCTATGTCTATGCCTTAACCATTGTGGACCATTACTCCTGCTTCTTAGTGGTGGTACCCGTCAAGAACCTGACAGCGAAGACAGCTGCAAGAGCATTTCAGACATATTTCTGCAGACCTCATGGCTACCCGGAACAAGTCCTTGCAGATCAAGGTCCAGCTTTCGAGTCAGAAATTTTCCAGGAATTCTGCAACATGTACGGCTGTAAGAAGATAAGCACGACAGCCTATCATCCCCAAACCAACGGCTTATGCGAAAATATAAATCATATTGTGATTGACCTGTTGAAAACCTTGCCAGAGTCAGAGAGAAATCAATGGCCGGAAAAATTACCCGACTTAGTAGACTTGTACAACCATGTCCCGGTGAGTTCTACAAACTGCACCCCAGGCTACCTTATGCGAGCAAGGCCCGGTAAGATGCCAATTGATTTAGATATGGGAATTCTGAAACCAGATGCAGAAGTTGAAGAATCCAATTGGGATACCCTACGTAAACAGCAGTATCACCAAGTACAAGACTGCGTAGAGAAAAGTCTCCAGCAATTTAGAGGAAGACAAGAGAGAACCTTTAACCAACATGCTCTAGCAACCCCATTGCAACCTGGTGAGCAAGTTCTCAAGAGAAGTGGATGCACCAACATATAGGATAATCAGTGGGAAACCACCCCATATACAGTCTTACCATCAAATTTAGACAATGCCAAAGTGTGTTTAATCAGCAAGGACAAAGGAAGGACGTCAGCAGTTGTGTCAAGAGATCATCTTAAACCGTGTCCTGAAACCCTGAAGACACCAGAAGTAACCTTACCCATACAGGTCCAACCTGTCAAGAAAGAAGAGGATGTGTTCCATACCGTCTTAGGAGATTTCCCCAAAATATGGCCAAATTACTATGGAGCCATTGTAGTTCCCATGATTACCTTCCCCCAAGTGGTAGAGCCAACATCAGAACCCATACCAAAAGAAGTCCCAAGACAAGAAGAACTGGAAGTTGAGACTGTAAAGGAAGAACCGATTCCTGGTCCCAGTGAGCTTGCAAGTCCTACTGTCAGATCTCCATCCTCAGTAGTAGCAGATATTCCAAGTAGGTACACGTCCACCCACACCATTATGCTAAGTACACCCAGTACACCAGCATTACGCAGATCACTGCGTAGTACCCAGGGTCAGATACCGGCTAGGTACAAGGAATAAGGTGTGGATTCAAATGTGAAAAGTAAATATGTTTGTTATAAAGTTAAATAGAACCTGTTAAGGTGTAAATGTACAAAAAGGGTGAGAGTGACATGGTGTTAGGTGGCAGCCACGGAGAGTAAAAACTTGGTCTCTTATGCGGTGACCCGAGGGCTTAGGAGCCTACTGCACTTAAACCAGAACCACCCATAGGAACTTGTTTATATTAGTTTGCAACGTTAAAAGCCCCGTACCTACAGAGACTCTCCTGTATGAACTACTTACCGTATATACTCGTGTATAAGCCGACCCGTGTATAAGCCGACCCCCCTACTTTTGCCCCCAAAACCTGGGAAAACCTATTGACTCGTGTATAAGCCGAGGGTGGACCCCAGCACAGGTGTACAGCCCCCAGCAGTGTGGTATACAGGCCCCCCAATGGTAGTATACAGCAGCCTCCCCAGTGGCATATACAGGCCCCAGTAGTATATACAGCAACCCCAGTGGTATACAGCAGCCTCCCCAGTGGTATATACAGACCCCACCAGTATATACAGCAGCCCCAGTGGTATATACAGCAGCCCCAGTGGTATATACAGCAGCCCCAGTGGTATATACAGCAGCCCCAGTGGTATACAGGCCTCAGCAGTATATACAGCAGCCCCCAGGGGTTATACAGCAGCCCCCAGGGGTTATACAGCACCCCCCAGGGGTTATACAGCACCCCCCAGGGGTTATACCCAGCAGCCCCCTGGGGGTACCAACAGCCCCCTGGGGGTACCAACAGCCCCCAAAAGCTGGCACTGTCCCCCCTTGTAAGGGCCCCCCCCCCCGCTGCTTATACATTACCATCCCGGTGTTCTGATAGGCGCCGCTCCTCGGTGCCCTTACAAGGGGGGACAGTGCCAGCTTTTGGGGGGCATATATGAACTGCTTCCCCCTGCCGCTGATTGACAGGGGGAAGCAGTGCATATATAATGAGCGGCCCCACGTGACGGGGCCGCTCATACAGCAGCCCCCCCCGCCCACCTCCAGCCTGAGGTACCGTATTGACCCGTGTATAAGCCGAGGGGGGGACTTTTCAGCCCAAATTTGGGCTGAAAAACTCGGCTTATACACGAGTATATACGGTACATATGTTTGAACTTCTTTTCTTCTTTATTAACTACGGACCATATCTACCACAGGACTAGTTGTGGTAAAGACTAATTTATATATTTATCAGCCTGGAGGCAATAGACTGAACCCCCGGAAAGACTGCTTTTTGAACTTTTGGACTCTTTTTGAGCTTTTATTGGTTTTTGTATTTTTACTTTTAAGACTCTGTATATAATAATTGTTTGATATGTTAATTGTTTGTTTGTTTTTCTACAGTCCCGGAGTACTGTTCTTTACTGAGGGGGAATGTGGCACCCCAGGGTTCATGTGCCACAGTAACACCACAAAAAGTTAACTCCCCACACAACCTACAACTGTACACTAGCGCCTCCAGGCCAGAAGGGGGAGCTAAAGCTGCTTCCCTATATATTCTGGTGTGGAGAGGAAGTGGGCAGTTAGTTCAGTGCGGAGCAGCCCTGAGGAAGAAGGACCTGGGTGTCAAAAAGCTGCGTCAGGCTCATCCCACGGTCCACTGTCCAGTTCCAGGCCAAACCAGGCTCTGAGGAAAGGGGACAGTAGAAGCAGAGGAACACACCTGGGATACCGAGTTACCCTGAAACTCGCCCCGGAGGAGCGCATTGACCGGATACCGGATCCGAAATTGTGCCTAACACAAATAGCACAGTGAACACCGGATTGGTGAGGGTTACACATCTTCACTGTACCACAGCAAAGCAACACAGCGGGGTCAGGAACATAAAGACAAGACTCAAGTTGCCTAGCAAGTTGTTACCTGTGAGGGGATCCAGGGCAGGCAGTTTAGCTAAAGCGGCAGCAGGGCCACACACACAGCGCAGAAACAGGGAGCCAAAGGACCCGGCCAGGGTGGGAGCAACCCGGCCCCTGTACAGACTCTGTGGACAGTACTCAGCTGTATTGCCATCGACAGTAAAAGCCCTGGGAAATTACAAAAACTGTGAGTTTGTGTAATTCTTGTGCTCGAGCCTCGCTTTCCCTCACAAGCGGTTATCATCACTACTGCCCCGGGGACCAGGCTCTGCCCGTGGAGAGCCATGAAATCACAGGCTGCCATCCATCATCCGTGGAGGTTCTGCAGCAGTGGTGGTCACCCTGACCACATACCACGGGTGGCGTCATGACTATATCCCCAGTAAATAATCCCCAACCTTTACTTGTGGGCTCGGGAAACGGTCAGGATCAAGACCGCCGTGATACCCTCGTGATACCCCGGTCCAGTACCGAGTACCCCGTCCACACTGGCAGTAGCAGAACAGCATAGAAGACAGTCAATGAACAGTCAGGCAGCAGACCGATAGCATTGCAAATTGAGTCATTAGCATCAGCCGTTAGTGTATAAAAGTCGGCACTGTTCCACTTCTGAATTTGTCAACTGCTAAGTTTTCCTTGTGTCAGATGAAAAAACACCAGCTACACTGAATACTCTCTGATGGCACTGGAATCTGGACATGGTAGTACGCCCACAGAAAACTAGATCGGTTCTTGCCACTGGTTCAATTATCTGACCTAGAAGCCTATCTCAAACAAGGAGAAGACTGATTAGAGATGCAGCCAAAAGGCCCATGATCACTCTGGATGAACTTCAGAGATCTACAGCTGAGGTGGGAGAATCTGTCCATAGGACAACAATCAGTAGTGCACTGCACAAATCTGGCCTTTATGGAAGAGTGGCAAGAAGAAAGCCATTTTTCAAAGATATCCATAAAAAGTCTCATCTGAAGTCTGCCACAAGCTACCTGGGAGACACACCAAACATGTGGAATAAGGTGCTCTGGTCAGATGAAACCAAAATCAAACTTTTTGAACACAATGCAAAATGATATGTTTGGCATAAAAGCAACACAGCTCATCACCCTCAAAACACCATCCCCACTGTCAAACATGGTGGTGGCAGCATCATGGTTTGGGCCTGCTTTTCTTCAGCAGGGACAGGGAAGATGGTTAAAATTGATGGGAACATGGACGGAGCCAAATACAGGACCATTCTGGAAGAACATCTGTTGGGAGCCTGCAAAAGCCTTGAGACTGGGACGGAGATTTATCTTCCAACAACACAATGATCCCAAACATAAAGCAAAATCTACACTGGAATGGTTCAAAAATAAACGTATCCAGGTGTTAGAATGGCAAGTCAAAGTCCTGACCTGAATCCAATAGAGAATCTGTGGAAAGAGCTGAAAACTGCTGTTCTCAAACGCTCTCCATCCAACCTCACTGAGCTCGAGCTGTTTTGCAAGGAAAAATGGGCAAGAATTTCAGTCTCTCCCATGTGCTAAACTGATAGAGACATACCCCAAGTGACTTGCAGCTGTAATCGCAGCAAAAGGTGGTGCTACAAAGTATTAACTCAAGAGGGCCGAATAATATTGCATGCCCCACTTCATGATTTTGTCCCACTTGTTGTTGATTCTTCACAAAAAATTTTTAATTTATATCTTTATGTTTGAAGCCAGAAATGTGGCAAAAGGTTGAAAAGTTCAAGAGGGCCAAATACATTCACAAAGCACTGTACTTGTACAAGGGTTTTCTAAACATCCATTAGCCTTCTTACACAGTTAGCGAACACAATGTACCATTAAAACACTGCAGTGGTGGTTGTTGGAAATGGGCCTCTATACACCTATGTAGATATTGCATTAAAAACCAGACGTTTGCAGCTAAAATACTCATTTACCACATTAACAATGTATAGAGTGTATTTCTGATTCATTAAATGTTAGCTTTATTGAAAAAAATTAGCTTTTCTTACAAAAATAAGGACATTTCTAAATGACCCCAAACTTTTGAACGGTAGTGTATATTACGTGGACGGGGCCAGGGATGGAGATGTTACCCCCATAATAGTGTCAGCAGCAGACCCCTTCTCCATAAGAGTAAATTATAACCCCATTTTTTACTTAATTTTTTTCCCCCTATTTTCTTCCTCTTATATTAGGGTGCGTCTTATAGTCGGGTGCGACTTATAGATATGTTAAGTCTGTTACCAAGTGATTCCTGCTCCTACTCTGAAAATTGGTCTTAAATTTCTTTCAGTTTGCTTTCTCTTCTTTAACATAACGTTAAAATCAATTTTTCAAATATGTAGCAGGTTACCTTTACATATGCTAAAATATTCTCTTACTGTAAAAACTAAAGTTGCTAATTGCTATTTATTTCACTTTCTATGTACATATTTCACCAAGTTGTATATTCACATGGAGGCAAAGGTGTCAATACTTCATCTAAACACACATTGTGTCAACAATTTCAAATTTAAGAAAAAAAAACATTACTCAAAATAGTGGAGACAAGTATTATTCTATTGACAGTATATGAATATCGCATCTAGTTGTGTAAGGATCTTTAGGTCGGGACCACAGCCCTCCAAACATAGACCTGTGGCACTTTGTGTAGTTTAATACTCATTGTTAATCATTGATTTTGGCCTAGCACTTCTCTCCCTTGCTTCCTTCTTCATAAAGTCTTCACTTTTCCGTTGTAATGTGCCCTGG
The DNA here is from genome assembly GCA_033576535.1 of Allobates femoralis. Classification (NCBI taxonomy): domain Eukaryota; kingdom Metazoa; phylum Chordata; class Amphibia; order Anura; family Aromobatidae; genus Allobates; species Allobates femoralis. Next base: position 433,148,499 of record JARQOC010000002.1, on the reverse strand, counting down.
TTCTTCTTCTAATCCTTCTCTCTGCTCCACTGACATTGAAGCCAATCATTTCCCAGGCGAGGAGCCGTATCTCACTCGAGAAAGCTTCAGGGCTGGTAGTCATAAAACAGACGGAGCCTCTTCAGCAATGCATCAGCACTGATTACATTATGGCTTTTTCTATTGGGAGGATGTGAGGGAAGCGAGTTTGAGCGTTACAGAGAATTATAGAGTCCATTAACATTAATGTCAGTAACAAAACAGTTCAACTCTAGAACTTATTCCCAGTGTAGGCATTCTATTCTTAACCCTAAATGCCAGCCTTATGCAACATTTCTTCCAGTTATACCAAACCTAATACATACAAAGTACAGACAGTCAGAGTACAATGTTATCTTTCTTTTACTATTAGGATATTGTTTTATTCATAAGCAGCAAGATGCGCAACAAGAAAAATTATAGAATATTAACATCTTATCTTATTATTGACATTCTAGTAAAAGACTGTCCCTGCAGATCTTAAACTTCCTTCTGTATCACCCCTGTGGGCCGGTCGCCATGAGATGGCACAGCAGCCTGGATTGGTAAGTCGGTCTCCCCACACACACCCAAGACACTCCCGATCCCAAATCTAGGTACTCTATGTCCAACAACTGGATAGCGAGAGGAGTCAGGTGGAGGCTGAAAAGTTAGAGAAGAACCCGGGAAGGGAAGGTACTAAGACTACAAAAAGGACACAGCACTAAGTTCTAGGACAGTGGAGTGTAGAAGTAGTAGAGAGAAGTAAAGAACAGACCAACCCAGACAAAGCCAGACCAGTTGGAAGGAGAGGCGAGACCATCAGGCAGGACTGAGAGAACCAGGACTCAGCGGCCTGTGCCACTATGGGGCTTGCCCGGATCCAAAGCTCTGAACCGAGGTGACAGACAGAAGGAGTTCAGGTGTGCCCGAGTTAGCAGGGACACTGGTGGACTGGGCCAGAACCAGAGTGCTGGCTCTGCTGAAGTGGCAGGGAAGCTTTATGCCCCAACCACGAACCCCAGCGGGTGCAGGGTCTTTATGTCCCGAGACCCAACTTTCGGTGCAGTGAAAGGAAGGCTGTTGTATTAGGGCTAGGGGACCCAGAAAGCCAGTCCATGAAAGCCCATGACCTCTGAACTGCAGCTAGCATGTAGAACAGACTGAACAGGCCCAAAAGAGACATGAAAGGGGGAGTTGCAGATGAACCATCCCGGCTGCTGAAACCGCACCCAAGCTGCTGCTGAACTGTGTAAGCTGTATCACCTGTCGAGTAAGGAAAGTAAAACCTGGTTAAAGCTTGACACTGTTTGTGACTGAGTTTCTTGCGACTGAGAGGAGAACACACTGATGCTGTGATCCGGCAGCAGGAGGCCGCCTATAACTGTGAACGCTGCACCCTGCCAAACCCACGGACTTCACAGTTGCTCTGTGGACAAGCCCTACCTGTGGAGGGCTGAACACCCTTGCTGCAATCCCCGTCATCCCCAGAAGTCCCGATTGCAGCAGCGGCTACCCATAGCTGCGCACCATGGGTGGCGTCACATAAATATCCTTAAAACAGGGTACCCCTTTTATTGACCGCCCAGGACCAAGGAGCTGGGTCGTGACACCATGACATCATACAGCCCCAGACGACAACGAGAGGGCCCAGTTATGAGTACCCCACGGCCCCGGTGGGTGGATCACTTCAATTAAAGCTGGATACTTTTTATACATATATTTATTAGACAATGTGCATGAGAAATTGTTCACTTTAGTTTTAATTGGCAAACGTTATTTCAGCAAACTTTGTGTAAGAACAGGACGTGTGAATACAAGAAACTTTGCAATATGTCTTAGATAAATATACTCCTTTCTTCAATTATAAGCCATGTCTTTTTACCCCTAATTTCATCATATAATGTGAAAAACTGCTAAAATCTGTCTGTCTTAAGGAATAAAATTAAAACTGTCTATGGATATGGGAGGGGGTGTTGTAGTGTGAGAGATAAGAAGGTAATAAGTAGAAAATTCAAAAGAGAAAAGGATTCAAGAAGCAGCTCAGTCCAGAAATATAGTTAAAAACTTCTTCAATCTACTGTATATTTGAATCCATTAAAAAAGTTTAAAAGCACAAAAAATAATCCATGCCTCCCTCTTTTTGTGCTTTTAAACTTTTTTAATGAATTTCAAATTGATATTGAAGAAGTTTTTAATTACATTCATGGATTGATGTGCTTCTTAAATCCGTATCTCATTTGAATTTTCTATTATAGCGGCTGAACACACCAGCCTAGGATCAGCTCCACCGGGCCGCCGCAAGAGGACTAATTTGTCGAGCACAGGAGGTGTTGAGCCTTTTATTTTCCTCTCTGAAGATAATAAGTGTTTATCTCTCCCACAGCTGGATTCACAGCTACACTGCTCGGAATTGCTGTATAAAGTCCGCATTACTGTAGATGTGGCTCGCTTTTGAACATGATTTTATAGTAACAAGCCAAAGGATAACAATGTTTTGAACTTTTGACTTTCAGACTCCATATCTCATCATCCAGTACAACTTTGAATGTTAGATTACCTTCATTTTTGGGCAGCACGGTGGCTCAAGTGGTTAGCACTGCAGCCTTTGCAACACTGGGGTCTGGAGGTCCTGGGTTCAATTCTCACTAAGGACAACATCTGCAAGGAGTTTGTATGTTCTCTCTGTGTTTGCATGGGTTTCCTCCCCCATTGTAAAAACATACTGATAGGATGCTTAGATTGTGAGCTCTAAGAGAGACAGCATTACTCATGTATGTAAAGTGCTGTGGAATAAATAGCACTATATAAATGAATAATTATTATATTACATTTTATAGATAATCTTCTTTGCTATCTCATACATTAAGCTGACTTGCAAATATTTAACATATGGTTAGTTGTGCAGATTCTTGTCCTGTCAGTGCATTGCTGCTGTTTTGCTCCTAAAATACAA
>JARQOC010000002.1:433134451-433145446 GCA_033576535.1 Allobates femoralis | reverse complement strand
AAACCCTTTTAACTAGGGGGATAAAACAGGGGTACTGTTTTAAATCGGAAGAAGTTATTGCTTCTCAACTAAAATTTGAAATCTATCAACTTTTTGGGGTTTGCAACTAGTTGCGAGCTACAAATAGATCAGGTAATTATAATGGCTTTTTTTTATCAAGCTGTTCAAAAAGTACCTCCTTTTTAAGGGAGACAAAATAGAAGCACTGTTTTGAAAATACCAAAGAAGCTATGGCTTGTTGTCACCAAGCCTTTCCAAAAATTAGTCCTATTTTAGGAACTGTTTCCAAGCAGTATTGTCTAGCATTATAAAACACTGTGGGCATTCAAGAGATCTGTGACTGCTGTGAATGTAGTAGGAGCATCATGGTAGAGAATTTGAATGGGGCAGGTAAGGAGATGTGTTTAGACCAAGTAATGGTAGACCCAGCAGTAGCAGTTTTACTGTACAAACAATATGATGAACAGGGATACCTAACTAGGTGTGGTTCATAGGTACTGGCAGTAGCAGAACAGCATAGAAGACAGTCAATGAACAGTCAGGCAGCAGATGGATAGCATTTTAAATTTAGTCATTAGTGTTGAGGAGAGCCATAGGATCAAATACTTAATTAACCTTAAGACATAAGGGCATGGGAGAAAAGATCCATAGAGTGTAATATTCTACATTACATAAGCTTAGTTGTGACTTAATTGTGGCTGCTATTTCCTGATTCATCACACCATGCCATGGTGTGTAAGATGGCGACTGGACCTATGACTACATCCTGCTCCTGGAAGAAGCTGGGGTCCAGAGGAAGACTGACCAATCACATAAATCACAGAATTCCACATCACCTGGAGACCCTGGATCAAGACCACACCCCCTGATGACGTCATGGATCCGCCCATGGACTAACCCACTGACCAATGAATACATCTGAATAGGGCTGGCCGAGCCCCTTACTGAGCAAAACCTCATGTCTCTTAAAATAAAGGGTACTTGGGATTGCACTTTGGAATGACCAAGGAGAGTGTACATCTGACTCTGTATGTCTGGTATCATACTTTCATCGCCGGCGCTTGGTCTATATAAATTAGGACAGGAGCAGCAACTTGTTAATATTATAAAATATTAATCCATAACAATTAGCATCAGAAATTAGTGTATAAAAGTCTGCACTGTTCCACTCCTGATTCAATTCCTTATTCAATTTGTCAACTGATAAGGCTAGTTTTACACTGCAGTTTTTTCCCTCATAAAGTTCCATCCAGTTTGTGTGCCAAAACCAGGAGTGTCTCTAAAACTCAGAGCAGGTGTCAATTTTTTAATTATAGTTTTTCTCTCCTGGTTCCTCTCCTGGTTTTGGCACACAAACCTGATCAGGAAAAAAAATTGTGGTGTGAAACCAGCCTAAGATGGCACTGGAATCTGGACATGATAGTACGCCCACAGAAAACTAGATCGGTACTTGCCACTGTTCCAATTATCTGACCTAGAAGCCCATGGGATCGAAGATCAGGATATCTCACCGATAAAGGGCACAAACTATGAATGACTGAACCTATCTATTTAGCCAGTTTGGCTGTATTTGCTTAAGTTTATCAGGTTGTCACAATGGCATAAAAACATTTTGTCCATCAGGTCAACTATACTGTAGGTGTTGCTGCTGCTGCCTTGGCTAAGATTTAAGCTATAAAGCAACATAACACAACCAGTGGAACTTGTTTCTGCATGCATCACAGAGGGGTCTGCTGGTCTATCATGTGGGCATCAGAACATATCTTGTCTATGACAATTTGGACTCCCATTCAGAAGTTGTCAAATAATTCCCTATTTCAATTTTACAGCAAGGGTTTAAAAGCCATACAATGCTAATCAATTTGCTTCATGTGAACAATGCATCGATCCTCCCACAAGCATTGCAACATATATTTTGCATTTTGCTGTGTATGCCAGCACAAAAAAATGCCTTGTTTTTTATTGTCATCACCCTTGCGCAACAGTTATTTGTTACCGCCAGCATAATCATTATTTTCTCTCTGTCTATCTCGTCCCCTGCTTGAACCAAGTCTATCTCCACCTCTATGTCCATCAGTAAATAATAGTCATTAAATTACTTCTCCTCCAAGTCCTTCACTATATAACATGGACCTTCACACTACACAACAGAGACAGGCTGGTGCTGAACAAGCGCAAACTGGTTTTTTTTTTTCCATCCCCTCTTGCATGCTAGTTAGTGTTTTTTTTCCAGGATAAATAATATTGGGATTGTATCATTGATTCCACACGCTTAACTTCTGACATATTTTATAACATTTTCAAAGGACTTCAGAAAGCGAGATGAATGCCTCATAGGCTGCCAATGTTTTGTCTCAAAGTAACCCATGCTCCAGTTTAACTGTTGCATGAGGTAGTAGAAAACAATAGTGGACAGCATGCTTGATAAAGACAAATATAACAGTTCAAAACATTGCATCTTCCATTTGCCACCAATAAAGATGCTTTGACTACATCAACATCTGGACTCTGTCCCCCACTGTTTTCTGTATGGTTTATCCATGTAGGCTTCTTGGAAGTTTTGATTTCACGTCTTCACAAGACTTTATTTTGGTTTGCTCCTTGTGAGAGTGTGGCGCCCCGCAACGAGTGTGTCACAGGAGTGTATTGCATCCCAGACTGCAGATGCAATATTCTCTGACTAAGCAATGACATGGTTAAAACTCAGAGCTCCATACCCTACATGCACATCAGAATAGAGGGCCAATAAGGTCCGGGTGGGCGGAGTGTAGGAGTAGTGTGTGAGAAGGAGAATGTAGGAAGGAGAAGAAAGTGGTCGGGAGGAACGTAGGAGAGGGGGCTCTGCACAGTTCCGTGCAGCCCCTAGACCACCTACCGGTTGGCGCCATTACCCGGTGCCTCAACAACCGGACCCTGTGCGAACATCTACGGGTCAAACTAAACCCGCGCCCATCTAAAACCGGATCACTGGTTCCGAAGCAAGCAAGTTGTTCAGCACTGCTTAGCAAACCAGGAGTGGAGGGACTGCTCTACAGGAGTACCCCACCGCCGCCGCAAACAGAGCCGTCTTGACAGCGGAGTACCCACCAAAAGGACCCAGGCTCCCTTCACACCGGAACGTACACACCGGCAGGGAAATTTAAGTAGCCCCTTGTACCCGAGCTTGGCACACCAAGGCGACATTGGCAACTCACCTAGAACAAGTTTAGAATGGAGGAACACCGCGGAGCTCTGAGACAACACCGGTCATTACTAAGTCCACCCAGTCTGTTACCTGTATACCATGTATTACCTGCTGGTTACAGTAAAAGACCCGTTGCAGAGACTATTGGTGTCCATGTTTCGTCAGAACTATCTCACTCCGCATACTAAAAGTAACTAAGCTGCCTCACAACATCTTGTGCAGCTCCTGGCTCCGGGGACTCCCGCTCGTCCTGTGGGGAGCGTCCCATCTTGCTGCATTCCATCCCCGGAGGCCCAAGCAGCGCCGGTGAAATCACCGAAACTCACGCAGGTGGCGTCACGACAAGAATTAACCCCTTATCTGTTCGGCCAACTTTATCGATCTGGACCACCAGGCCCACCCAGCCTTGGGCGCTGTAACATGGCATTGAGCAAAGACAGCCCGAGACGTGCGCAACCCGGCTATGGTGAGTCAAGAGTGCTAATTATATGTTGATGCTGCATGATGTAGTTTGACACCGGCTTATGATTTTCATACAAATGCTGTAACATACACAGAGTTGAATTCCAGAGCGTTGAGACCTTGCAAATCAGGTGGCCCTCTTGCAGTCTATTTATTTTACAAAGCCAGAAAGATGTGCTTTATTATAAGCGATCTTTTTAAATTGGCCTGTATTTTTCTCACCATAGCCACCACCTTCCTCAAACATTTATATTACTGAAAAAAATGTTACATTAATAAATTCAGAATATGGGCTATGCATGGAGTATGGTTTACATGGGTGGCATGGGGGCATGGGGGCTCAAGTGGTTAGCACTGCAGCCTTTGCAGCACTGAGGCCCTAAGGTCCTGGGTTCAATTCCCACCAAGGACACTTAGGATAACACCTGCAAGGAGTTTGAATGTTCTCTCTGTGTTTGCACTGGGTTCTTAAGGTCCTGGGTTCAATTCTCAGTAAGGACAACATTTGCATGGAGTTTGTATGTTCTCCCTGTGATTGTGTGGGTTTCCTCTGGGCACTCCAGTTTCCTCCCACATTGCAAAGGCATACTGATAGTATATTTAGATTGTGAGCTCCAAACAAGACAGCATTACTGATGTATGTAAAGTGCTATAGAATTAATAGTGCTATATAAATGAATAAATCTTATTATTACTATGCCTAACTGTAAAGCAGCCAGAATGTTACAAGTACTGTCTCACTGTCTGTTACAAGCACTTGTTCTAAGTTTAATTTCATTGTATTTCTTTTCTTTTGACACAAGTTACTATAGCTTATTAATTCTGTGTTTTTCGGACCATGAGATGCACTTTTCCCCCCCCCCCCAGATTGGTATGGCCCCCCTGCAGAAACTAAAATAATAAACAGTGTAACATACTTGTCCGCTGTCCCCTTCGTCTCTCCCTCTGCAGCTGCATCAATGTCTTCCTGTCTGTACATCCCGGGGCATCCTATCATATGACCGGCACAGCACAGTGATATTATTGCTATGCTGGGCCATATCCAGGGATGGGAGGCTGTAATATCCCAGGATGGCGGGCATATACAGTGATTGGGGTGCAATATCCCAGGATGGAGGGCATATCAAGTGATGGGTGTGCAATATCCAAGGATGGGGCATATACAGTAATAGGGATGCAATATGCAAGGATGGGGGTGCAATATCCCAGGATGGGGGATGCAATATCCCAGGATGGAGGGTGCTATAATCCAGGAGGGTGGGGGGGTGCAATATCCCAGGTTGGGGAGAGAGGTGCAATATCTCAGGATAGGGGGCTATATACCAGGATGGGAGGCTATGTACCAGGATGGGAGGCTATATACCAGGATTGGAGGCTATACACAAGGATGGGGGCTATATACCAGGATGGGGGGCTATATACCAGGATGGGGGGTTATATACCAGGATAGGAGGCTATAGACCAGGATGGGGGCTTTATACCAGGATAGAATGCGATATACGAGGATGGGGGCTATATACCAGGATGGGGGCTATATACCAGGATGGGGGCTATATACCAGGATAGAAGGCTATAGACCAGGATGGGGGCTTTATACCAGGATAGAATGCGATATACCAGGATGGGGGCTATATACTAGGATGGGAGGCTATATCCAGGATGGGTGACCTACACTACCATTCAAATGTTTGGGGTCACCCAGACAATTTTGTGTTTTCCATGATAACTCATACTTTTATTTATTAAATGAGTTACAAAATGAATAGAAAATATAGTCCAGACATTGACAAGGTTAGAAATAATGATTTTTATTGGAAAAAATAATTTTCTCCTTCAAACCTTGCTTTCATCAAAGAATGCTCCCTTTGCAGCAATTACAGCATTGCAGACCTTTGGCGGGTACTATTTAATGAAGCTGCCAGATGAGGAGCTGTGAGGCGTCGATTTCTCAACTAGAGACTCTAATGTACTTGTCTTATTGCTCAGTTGTGCAGCGTGGCCTTCTACTTCTCTTTCTAATCTGGTTAAAGCCTGTTTGTGCTCTCCTCTGAAGGGATTACTACACACCATTGTAGGAAATCTTGTTTCTTGGCAAATTCTTGCATCGAATAGCCTTCATTTCTAAGAACAAGAATAGACTGTCGAGTTTCAGATGAAAGTTCTCTTTTTCTGGCCATTTTGTGAGTTTCATAGAACGAACAAATGTAATGCTCCAGATTCTCAACTAGCTCAAAGGAAGGTTAATTTTATAGCTTCTCTGATCAGCCAAATTGTTTTCAGCTGTGCTAACATACAGTGCCTTGTGAAAGTATTTGGCCCCCTATATACAGTGCCTTGTGAAAGTATTTGGCCCCCTTGAACTTTACAACGTTTTGCCACATTTCAAGCTTCAAACATAAAGATATAAATTCTAATATTTTTGTGAAGAATCAAAGTGGGACACAATCTTGAAGTGGAACGAAATTGCAGCAAACTCACTCTACAAATTCTGTAAGGATCTCTGAATGATCCAATGTTGTCCTAAATGACTGATAATAATAAATAGAATCCACCTGTGTGTAATCAAGTGTCCATATAAATATAATGCACCTGCTCTGTGATAATCTCAGGGTTTTGTTTCAAGTGCAGAGAGCATCATGAAGACTAAGGCACACATCAAGCAGGTCCAAGATACTGTTGTGGTGAAGTTTAAAGCCCGATTTGGATACAAAAAGATTTCCCAAGTTTTAAATGACTCACCGTAGCCGGGAGTACACGGAGCAGGCGTTGATTCTCCTCCAGTCACGGAACTGCGCCTGCGGTGGTGTAGGCCCGGTGGTCCAGATCAATAAGGGAAATGGCGGAACAGTAGGGGTGATTTGTCTTTGTGACGCCACCTGCGGGTGTTCTGGTAACTTTACCAGCGCTGTTCGGGTCTCCGGGGGATGTTATACAGCGAGATGGAACGCTCCCCACAGGACAAGCGGGAGTTCCCAGAGCCGGGAGCTGCGCAAGATGTTGTGAGGCAGCTGCGGGATGCTGCGCGCCAAATCCAGGAGTAACGCACAACCACACAACGTCTCTTTTAGGTACCTTTACTGGGTGGTAATCAGGTACACTCGGACCGGGATAGTGAAGTCGGCACTTCTGGAGGTTCACAGCAAGCAGTATTAGGCTTCCTTTCTCTAGTTCTCTGATTATGGTCGGGTGGATGTGGAATCCAGCCGGACCGGGCAGTGTGTTCAATGGAACTTGCTTCACCTGGTTAACAGCACTGAGGGCACTGTAAAAGGATCTGAGCAGGATCAGTACTCTTCCCTGGGCTCTCGCGGATAGGTGCATCAGGTGGAACAGGTGGCTAAACCTCCTGTTAGATGTGCTGGTTCTCTGTGATGGCTGGGTAGCTCTCACAGCTTTGGTTCCAGTAACCGGAGGATGAGGGAAGAGTTGGTGTAACTCTGGTATTCCTTGAGAAGTGCTTCTCCTTTCCTGGTATCCCAATTGCAGGGATTTCCTCACTGGTAGCTAGGCTGACTAGGCCTGGTGTGTGTCTCATAAGCTTGAGATCTTCCACAACCTGCAGCTCTTGTAGCGTCTGCACACTCTGGTGTTTCTCCCTCCAAGACTCTATTTATAGGGGGAACTGGCTCAAAGTGACCAGTGGAGCTCCCCCTAGAGGCTCGGGGTGAAACCAGGTGTTCTAAGGTGTTGTTTTGTTGTTTGGTGTTTTGTGAGTTTTGCTTTGCTGTTACTTACTCCATTCGTGCCCTAAGGATTTCTGTGGTGCCCAACAGGTGCCAGGGTGCCACGTAAACATCTCAAGGAGCACTGTGTAAGTGATCATATTGAAATGGAAGGAGTATCAGACCACTGCAAATCTACCAAGACCCGGCCGTCTCTCCAAACTTTCATCTCAAACAAGGAGAAGACTGATCAGAGATGCAGCCAAAAGGCCCATGATCACTCTGGATGAACTGCAGAAATCTACAGCTGAGGTGGGAGAGTCTGTCCATAGGACAACAATCAGTCGTACACTGCACAAATCTGGCCTTTATGGAAGAGTGGCAAGAAGAAAGCCATTACTCAAAGATATCCATAAAAAGTCTTGTTTGAAGTTTGCCACAAGCCACCTGGGAGACACACCAAACATGTGGAATAAGGTGCTCTGGTTAGATGAAACCAAAATCAAACTTTTTGGCCACAATGCAGAACTATATGTTTGGCGTAAAAGCAACACAGCTCATCACCCTCAAAACACTATCCCCACAGTCAAACATGGTGGTGGCAGCATCATGCTTTGGGCCTACTTTACTTTAGCAGGGACAGGGAAGATGATTAAAATTGATGGGAAGATGGACAGAAAACCTATTGGAGTCTGTAAAAGACCTGAGACTGGGATGGAGATTTATCTTCCAACAAAACAATGATCCCAAACATAAAGCAAAATCTACAATGGAATGGTTCAAAAATAAACATATACAGGTATTAGAATGGCTAAGTCACAGTCCAGACCAGAATCCAATCGAGGATCTGTGGAAAGAGCTGACAACTGCTGTTTATAAACGCGCTCCATCCAACCTCACTGAGCTCCAGCTGTTTTGCAAGGAAGAAGGGGCAAGAATTTCAATCTCTCGATATGCAAAACTGATAGAGACATACCCCAAGTGACTTGTAGCTGTAATCGCAGCAAAACGTGGCGCTACAAAGTATATTAACTCAAGGGGGCCGAATAATATTGCATGCCCCACTTTTCAGTTTTTTATTTGTTAAAAAAGTTTAAAATATCCAATAAATTTTGTTCCACTTCACGATTGCGTCCCACTTGTTGAATTTTCACAAAAATATTAAAATTTATATCTTTATGTTTGAAGCCAGAAATGTGGCAAAAGGTTGAAAAGTTCAAGAGGGCCAAATACTTTCACAAGGTACTGTACTTGTACAAGGGTTTTCTAGGGTTTTCTAAACATCCATTAGCTTTTGAACGGTAGTGTATATTACGTGGATGGGGCCAGGGATGGGGACGTTACCCCCATAATAGTGTCAGCAGCAGACCCCTTCTCCATAAGAGTAAATTATAATCACATTTTTTGCTTAATTTTTTTTCCCCTATTTTCTTCCTCTTATATCAGGGTGCGTCTTATAGTCCGGTGTGACTTATAGATATGGTAAGTCTGTTACCAAGTGATTCCTGCTCCCACTGTGAAAATTGGTCTTAAATTTCTTTCAATTTGCTTTCTCTTCTTTAACATAACGTTACTATCAATTTTTCAAATATGTAACAGGTTACCTTTACATATGCTAAAATATTCTGTTACTGGAAAACTAAAGTTAGTAATTGCTATTTATTTCACTTTCTATGTACATATTTCACCAAGTTGTATATTCACATGGACGCAAAGGTGTCTATACTTCATCTAAACAAACGCTGTGTCAACAATTTCAAATTTAAGAAAAAAAAAATTACTCAAAATAGTGGAGACAAGTATTATTCTATTGACAGTATATGAATATCGCATCTAGTTGTGTAAGGATCTTTAGGTCGGGACCACAGCCCTCCAAACATAGACCTGTGGCACTTTGTGTAGTTTAATACTCATTGTTAATCATTGATTTTGGCCTAGCACTTCTCTCCCTTGCTTCCTTCTTCATAAAGTCTTCACTTTTCCGTTGTAATGTGCCCTGGTTCTTCTTCTAATCCTTCTCTCTGCTCCACTGACATTGAAGCCAATCATTTCCCAGGCGAGGAGCCGTATCTCACTCGAGAAAGCTTCAGGGCTGGTAGTCATAAAACAGACGGAGCCTCCTCAGCAATGCATCAGCACTGATTACATTATGGCTTTTTCTATTGGGAGGATGTGAGGGAAGCGAGTTTGAGCGTTACAGAGAATTATAGAGTCCATTAACATTAATGTCAGTAACAAAACAGTTCAACTCTAGAACTTATTCCCAGTGTAGGCATTCTATTCTTAACCCTAAAATGCCAGCCTTATGCAACATTTCTTCCAGTTATAGCAAACCTAATACATATAAAGTACAGACAGTCAGAGTACAATTTTATCTTTCTTTTACTATTAGGATATTGGTTTATTCATAAGCAGCAAGATGCGCAACAAGACAAATGATAGCATATTAACATCTTATCTTATTATTGACATTCTAGTAAAAGACTGTCCCTGCAGATCTTAAACTTCCTTCTGTGGTGCCCCTGCGGACCGGTCGCCATGAGATGGCACAGCAGCCTGGATTGGTAAGTCCGGCTCCTGACACACACACCCAAGACACTCCCGATCCCAAACCTAGGTACTCTATGTCGAGCAACTGGATAGTGGGAGGAGTCAGGTGGAAGGTGGAAAGTTAGAGAAGAACCCAGGAAGGGAAGGTACTAAGACTACAAAAAGGACACAACACCAAGTTCTAGGACAGTGAAGTGTAGACGTAGTAGAGAGAAGTAAAGACCAGACCAACCCAGACAAAGCTAGACCAGTTGGAAGGAGAGGCGAGACCATCAGGCAGGACTGAGAGAACCAGGACCCAGCGGCCTGTGCCACTATGGGGCTTGCCCGGATCCAAGGCTGTGAACTGAGGTGACAGACAGAAGGAGTTCATGTGTGCCCGAGTTAGCAGGGACACTGGTGGACTAGGCCAGAACCAGAGTGCTGGCTCTGCTGAAGTGGCAGGGAAGCTTTATGCCCCAACCACAAACCCTGGCAGGGTGCAGGGTCTTTATATCCCGAGAACCCACTTTCGGTGCAGTGAAAGGAAGGCTGTTGTATTAGGGCTAGGGGACCCAGAAAGTCAGCCCATGCAAGCCCATGACCTCTGGACTGTAGCTAGCATGTAGAACAGACTGAACAGGCCCAAAAGAGACATGAAAGGGGGAGTTGCAGATGAACCATCCCGGCTGCTGAAACCACACCGGAGCTGCTGCTGAACTGTGTAAGCTGTATCAACTGTCAAGTAAGGAAAGTAAAACCCGGTTAAAGCTTGACATTGTTTGTGACTGAGTTTCTTGCGCCTGAGAGGAGACACACTGATGCTGTGATCCGGCAGTAGGAGGCTGCCTATAACTGAACGCTGCACCCTGCCAAACCCACGGACTTCACGGTTGCTCTGTGGACCAGCCCTACCTGTGGAGGGCTCAACACCCTTGCTGCAATCCCCATCATCCCCAGAAGTCCCGATTGCAGCGGCGGCTAACCATAGCTGCGCACCATGGGTGGCGTCACATAAATATCCTTAAAACTGTTTCCCCCTTTTATTGACCGCCCAGGACCAAAGAGCTGGGTCGTGACACCATGAAATAATACAGCCTCAGACGACGACGAGAGGGCCCAGTTATGAGTACCCCATGGCCCCGGTGGGTGGATCAC
>JARQOC010000002.1:433118981-433134351 GCA_033576535.1 Allobates femoralis | reverse complement strand
CCGAAGCTGGCAGCAGTTCACCTCTGCTACGCGAACCAGAAGAGTGGAGGATCAGCTTTACAGGAGCACCCCACCAACAGCCAATTTCAAGTCGTCTAACCAGCGGTGTACCCACTGAGGGACCCAAGGCTCCCCAAAACATCCAGAACGTACAACATGGATAGGGCATTGAAGCAGCCTCCCCGTACCCGATCTGGTATTCCTGGGCGACATTGGTAACCACTTAGCTAGAATGGAGGAGCACTACGGATTTCTAAGGGACACCATCACTGCTGAGTCCACCCGGTCTACTACTCAACCACTGTATACCATGTATTGCCTGCTGGTTACAGTAAAGACCGTTATAGAGACTGTCTGTGTCCGTGATTCCTTATGAACTGTCCGTCATTAACTAGAAGGTAACCGCAGCTGCCGCACAACATCTTGAGCAGCTCCAGCCCCCGGGGATCACCGCTCAGCCTGTGGGGAGCGTAACATCTTGCTGCTGTCCATCCCCCGGGGGTCCCGCAGCGTCGGTAGCCCTTACCGAACTACTCATAGGTGGCGTCACGAAGAAAACAAATTAAAACCCCTTTAATCTGTTCCCGTAAGACGTCTTCACTTTTGATCTGCACTACACCGGGCCCACTACCGGCAGGCGCGGTCCACCCGTGACAAGGAAGGAGAAGAATCGCCTGTCTAAACCGGAGTCAGCCGGCCGCGGTGAGTCAAAAACTCCCAGTGTGCACATACCCGTACACTCCTAGTTTGGCTACAAAAACTATGAGCAAACACAGAGCAAAAACAGAGCAAAAACAGAGCAAAAACAGAGCAAAAACAGAGCAAAAAACACGCACAGTGTGAATGGAGCCAAATTGTTGAAATTGTATGAAAATTGTTGCTCTGTTGGTAAACTCTGACAAGCTTGGCTGCATGGGTCAACTATGGAAATTGCAGGGGGTTTTAATTAAAGTTGGTTATTTGCTGGTGAACTTTGACAATATTGGTCAACTGTGTATACAGGCTTTGGAAGGACCTTTATGAAAAATGTTGTCAGTCTAGGTCAATACTGAAAAATGGCTTTGTGGGAGCCTATGTTTAAAATTGTTACTCTGCAGGTGAACTTTGCCAGTCTTGGTTATGTGGGTCACCTGTGGAAAGCCATCTCTGTAAGGCTAGGGTCACATTAAAGTTATTGGCTGTGCTAGGGGTTTGCGTTAAAAATGTAGGTTTCGGCAGCCTAAACGCAGCGCTACTCCCATGGTAGCGCCACGTTCACGTTGCCAATGCTTATCTATGGTGAAGAGGCTCAACGCCGGCAGCTGAGTGAAATTTTGCACTTTTTCATAGTGCAAGAAAAGACGCTGTTGAAAGCATCTGTTCACATGCTAGGAAAAAGCGTGAGATTTCACTCAGATTCCGGCGTTTGAGCCACACTAGGGGCTGCCTCACCATAGGTAAGCATTGGCAGCGTTAACGCGGCGCTACCATAGCTGTAGTACTGCGTTTAGGCTTCCAAAACCTATTTTTTTATCGCAACCCCCCAGCGCAGCCAATAATGTTAATGTGACCCTAGCCTAAGGGCCTTTTGAAAACTTGGTCCTCTATGGGGATCCCTTTCAATGCAGGCTGTGGTAACATATGAGCTGTCTTGTGCTGCTTGGAGTACCTCCAGTACATTTTTCAATTTAGCCAGTGGTGTGCCAAGGTACACTTATGACACGCCCACCAGGACAATGGAGTACTCGGAACCAAGTCGGGCAGTTCTTTGGGGAGGTCATGGGGTCGTGACCCAGTTCCATGGCCCTGGTTGTGTCAATAAATGGGGGAAAGTTTATATGGGAAATTAATTTGTGTTGCAATCCGTGGGTTACAGCAGTGTTTCCCAACTCCAGTCCTCAAGGCACACCAACAGGTCATGTTTTCAGGATTTCCTTAGGATTGCATAGGTGATAATTTAATCACTTGCACGGGGATAATTCCATCATCTGTCTAATGATAAGGAAATCCTGAAAAAATGACCTGTTGGTGTGCCTTGAGGACTGGAGTTGGGAAACACTGGGTTACAGCAATTGGGATGGATAGCCGACACTGTAGTCATATCCTCTGGGGTCGTTGGTAATGCAGCTGGGATGGTTCTGCTCTCCACGAGTAGAGCGGAGGACCCCAGGGCAGTTTACACAGTCTATGCTGGGAATAGGGAACGATGGTCTGCCGGACTGAGGGCACAATAAATGATTGGAGGACACAATGATGAAAGTTTCCTTTACATTTACTTTATGGTTACTGTTGCAGACCGGGGCACTTGTAACAGATGGTAATGGAAGTACGGGTAGCCGGGAAGCAATTGGTATCCACCTAACCAGGTGGTTGTAGAGACCTTCCTTCTGCGCTTTGTTACTTGGACCTAGCAGCCTAAAGCTGGCCCTCTTCCTGCGTGTCTAGTCCTTTACCTGTATGGCAGTCAGCTCGAGCCTTTTCCAGGTGTCGCTCCTCGGCGCCTGCTCCAGGCTCTGCTACGCTGCTTTGCTGTCTGGTGTAGAGTAGGGCCAGAGGACTTGCAATCCTCTGCCCTCTGGATTTGGCTGCCAGGACTTCAGTACCCGAACAACCACGGACTCCGGCGTCCGGTTTCTAGAGCTCTCCTCTGGGGCAAGCCCGGTCATGGCTCCACTCCCTAGGTTCTCCTAAGCTCTTCTGTCTCACTAGCCTTCCACTGTCCTGGGACGAGCTCCACCAGCTCCAGTCCTTAGGAAGTCTGTGCTCGTCCTGTTCTCAGACTTTCTTTCTAACCCCTCCCCCAGGCCAGAATTTATAGGGAAGCTCCCTGAACCCAGGTTCAGAGCTCTCCCTTCTAGTCTGGAGTCAGGACAAGTGTTGGATGCTTTTGTTACCTGACAAGGGGACCCCTTCTTGCTTCCAGGCATGACATCACTGTAATGGTGTATACTTTTCTCTGTCCTCTTATTCATGTATACTAGGCAACTGATTGTGCTGTAACTTAAACTGCGCCCCTCCCCCGGCCTGTGTCCCTGGACTATAATGTAATCAGACCTTGGTCATCAGCTAGTGGGGGATTGTGTATTTGTCCCTCACAGCAGGGGACCCAGTCAATATACAAATTGCTAGACAGAATGGAGCCAGAAGGTTCTGGAATCTTCCCTTTGTATCACAAAAGTGGGTGTGAACTCTTCTCCCTCTAGGGGTGGATCCACAGGCACAGGACAATACATTCATGTTTTAAGATGAGTCTGTTAGTTGAATGTGGAGGTGGAAGTGACCAAGATCTTAGCTGAGGCGAGATCTTTGTGCCCATGGGATTGTGCAGCGTCCTTCCTTGGTTTGATCCAGTGGACTCTGTCTGGACTATTTCTTCCATTAACCTAGCATCAGAATTGCCGGGTGACGACCTGGCTCAGTTCCCTTTGTGTGGACTCATTGTGGACTTGGCAGAATTGTCTTCATTTGTGCAGTTCCATCTCCCGTGTTCAATAAAATTGGTTGGATGGATCATCGGCCTGATGTCCCTTCCTGCTCTGTCGCACACCCAGTCACAAACTGGTGGCAGTGGTGGGATCAGAGCAGAGGGAATATAGGTCAACGGCCGCTCAACATCTGGAACCAGAACCTCAGAGTACAAGAACTGGACTGGTGGGAGCCTACAAACAAAGCCCCTAGAATTAGGAATCCACTTCAAAGGACTCTCCAAGGAGCAACTAATTGAGGCTTTGGAAGGAGTTTGCCTGCAAGATGACACTGAGGAAGGATTCCCACAGGAAAGGGAGATGGAGGTAAATACCCAAAAAAAGTCAGTGGGTTGTGTGGTATGAGGAGGAGATGGCATTGCTGGGAGATGAGGCCACCGTAGAAGATAAGAGGGACGCCATTCACAGAGCACAGGAGAGGCAGCGCATGGTGAAGCAGCTAGAAGCTCCAGACAGACTGTAATCCCAGAATCCACCCTGAGGGAATTCCCCAGAGTGTTCCGCAAGGACTTTAAGCCATTTAATGATACTGCAGGTGACATTGAGGGCTTCTTTCATGACTTCGAACATCAATGCTGATTAATGGAAGTCCCAGAAAGGAAGCGAGTCAGACATCTGCTGGGGCTCCTAGAGGGTAGAGCTGCCAAAGCCTATAGAGCTATGGACCCTCGGTGGAACTGTGTGTATGGGGAGATAAAACAGACCAACCTGGAACATTATGCCGTTACTCCACATACTTACAGGACTCTGTTCCGTACTTTAGCCTGTGATGGAGAAGTGTCTTTTAACCTTCCTAGCGTTATTCCCGAGCCTGACTCGGGGTTAACATTCACTACCAGAAGCGTTAACCCCGAGTCAGGCTCGGGCTTACCCGCGTTCGCGGCAGATGCGGTGATAAAACCGCACTTGCCGCACTTTGCCGCACTTGGCCGCACTTGCGGCGCGGTTGTGCGGCGCGGGTTGCGGTAATCTGCATAGTAAAGGGAACCAACCACCTCGGATGACCCTCATACACTGTTAATATGTGCCCCTGCAGCCTAGTAAACCATTAGCAGCACTGTTTTTGTGTGAAAAGTGGCTGCAGTAGAAGTGAGATAATGATTTTATAAACTTACATGCCTGCGTACTTGAGGGCGTCTCCCTGTGTGTGCTGGCACTTGTGGGCTGTGCTCATCATGTCTGCTCTCCCCCTCCCTTATGCACGCCCCCTCTCAGCCTGCTATAGTGATGTGAGGCTGATTGCGCATAAAGGGGCGGGGCTAAATCGCGGCATCCCGGTAGCCCCGCCCCTTTATGACGCAATCAGCCTCACATCACTATAGCAGGCTGAGAGGGGGCGTGCATAAGGGAGGGGGAGAGCAGACATGATGAGCACAGCCCACAAGTGCCAGCACACACAGGGAGACGCCCTCAAGTACGCAGGCATGTAAGTTTATAAAATCATTATCTCACTTCTACTGCAGCCACTTTTCACACAAAAACAGTGCTGCTAATGGTTTACTAGGCTGCAGGGGCACATATTAACAGTGTATAAGGGTCATCCGAGGTGGTTGGTTCCCTTTACTATGCAGATTACCGCAACCGCGCCGCAACCGCGCGCAAGTGCGGCGCAAGTGCGGCACCTATGCGGCAAGTGCGGCAGATGCGGTTTTTTTACCGCATCTGCCGCGAACGCGGGTAGCCCGCTTTTAGCAAAAAATTCAAGACCTAAACAGACCGCCAGGGAGGCTACGATGCCCACAGGCTTAAACAAGTATGTCATCGTTGGCTGGAAGGAGAGGGAGCCTTAACATGGGAGACCTTCCTCCAGGTCATCCTAAAAGAACAGTTTTACGCCAAGTGCCCTGCTGAGATCTGGGAATGGGTGCGTGAGAGGAGACCAGCAACAGTGGAGCAAGCTGCTGCTCTAGCTGATGAGGCTCTCACCATCAAGCCTCAGTGGAGGATGGAGAGGGGGGCCTACCAGCTCTTCAACACTGGTGGCCTCTTGCCCTGCTGTCCCCATTGTTCATCGTTCCCCTAAGCCACCACCTCGTGCTGATACCCATGTTAATGTGCCTCCAATTGTTCCCACTGCATCTTCTGGAATACGACAAGGAGAGAAACTAGCAGAGGGCAGGTGTTATGGTTGTGGGCATCCCGGGCATCTGCAGGCCACATGCCCAGCTATCCAGTGGAGGAGTTGACCTCAAACCCCTACAGCACCTTCAGGTGGCAGCAGCCTCCAGGTTCCCTTGCCCCCCGCCCAAGAAGAGGTCTTGGAAGTGTGTGAGACACATCATAGATGTTATAGATGTGGGCAGCCTGGGCATCTGCAAGCCTCCTGCACAGCTGGTCACATGAGGAATCATCTTGCACCACACCGGATTATTAATTATGTACAGCCAAATGCCATGGAGGAAGATATGTCACCACTACGGCAGAACTGGCCTAGTGACTCAGCCACCCATGTTGCACCACTAGGAGTTTATGGGGTGCGGCCTGCAGCTACGACGACTTCTGCTCATCGAGGTAAACACTTGCAGGAAGTCATGCTGGATGGACAGAGACTTATTGGGTTTTGTGACTCGGGGGCTTTCCTCACGCTGGCTGATCCCCGAGTGGTTCAGCCTGAAACAATCCAGAAAGGATCTGGGATTGTAATTGAACTGGCTGATGGTAAATGCAGGACTATTCCCAAAGCCACTGTGGATCTGAACTTTGACTTTGGGCTCAGACGATGTGTGGATGAGGTAATAAGCGGCCTTCCGGCAGATGTCATCCTGGGCAATGATGTGGGAGAGCTACAATGCCAATTTGTGGCTGCATGAAGCCGAGTGTAATTCACACTATGACTCTGTGTATTTGACAAGTGACCTGTAGAGGTTCCTAGTCCGTACACAAATTAAGGGGGGAAGGGGTTGTAATGGTGTATACTTTTCTCTGTCCTGTATTCATGTATACTAGGCAACTGATTGTGCTGTAACTTAAAATGTGTCCTTCCCCGGTCTGTGTCCCTGGACTATAATGTAATCAGGCCTTGGTCATCAGCTAGTGGGGGATTGTGTATTTGTCTCTCACAGCAGGGGACCCAGCCAATATACAAATTGCAAGACAGAATGGAGCCAGAAGTTTCTGGAATCTTCCCTTTGCAGCCACAAAAGTGGGTGTGAACCCTTCTGCCTTTAGGGGTGGATCCACAGGCACAGGACAATACATTCATGTTTTAGGATGAGTCTGTTAGTTGAATGCGGAGGTGGAGGAGACCAAGATTTTAGCTGAGGCGAAATCTTGGTGCCCCCTGGGATTGTGCAGCATCCTTCCTTGGTTGGATCCAGTGGACTCTGGACTATTTCTTCCATTAACCTGGTGTCAGGATTGCTGTGTGACACCCTGGATCTGTTCCCTTTGTGTGGACTCATTGTGGACCAGGCAGAATTGTCTTTATTTGTGCGGTTCCATCTCCCGTGTTCAATAAAACTGGTTGGATTGATCATCGGCCTTGTGTCCCTTCCTGCTCTGTCGCACACCCCGTCACAAGCACCCCCTGTTAGGGAGGCAATGCCACTGTGGCAACCGGACTCCTGGAGTACCACACTTATCTACTATTCGAGTACGCCATAAACATGGTCAGCGCTGATTACTCTCGGCGGTTGGCCATCTTGATCACAAATCCAACTATGAACTTTTTAACTGCAGCAGCTATAGTGAAACACTACAGGAGATGAAAATTTGATCCTGTGGGGAACTATTAAAAAAGTATAATATTCAGTCCCCTTATGAAATTGTAAAGCTAGAACCTGAGGACCATGGGCATCTTTCTTCAACATCACCCTTCAAAATCAGCAGGGCAGTGTAAGCCCCAAGTCATACACTAGTCACTTCTGCTTTTTGATGTCTTCGGTGGCTGAAATTCCAGGACCCATCCATTGTAAAATTGTTGGTGTGGTGGATCTCTGTCATGTTAGGTGTGAGGGTCAACAGGGGAAAAAGGCTTTACTGGGTTGATATAGGCTGTGTGAATCAACAGGTAACACAAGCTCTGTAGAGACCATTATTTAAAATTGCTGTTCTGGGGAGAAAGTCTAGAAAAAAAGGGTGTGTGGGTAAACTGTGGAAAAGTCTTTTTTAAATGGTTAAACTCTGTGTGGGAACTCTACAAACTATAGGCTGTGTGGATATATGCAGTAGCAAGTGCTGTGTTTTTTTTTTTATTTAAATTGCTTCTCTGACAGGGAACTCTGGAAATCTTGGCTATATGGGTCAACTGGGAAACAGGCTTTTTGGAGGCCTTATTAGGAAATTTCTGGCTCTGTTTGGGAACTCTGGCAATCATGGCTTTTGTGGATAAGCTCACATTTGTTACAATAAACCAGACGGGGAACACACAGTTCTTGTCTGCACCTTTGGCAGACTAGACAACTATAAAAACCACACTCAGCCAATGTTATTTGTGATTCCAAATTTTTTGTGGCCTAACAAAAAAATAAGACTAACAAAAAAATAAAGTACCTCTTTCTCTGCTTCTTCCACACACCGCCACATCTACCTCCTCCTCCACCTCTTGCTCAATTTGGACCTCCACCTCTGGGTTCAAAGAATTATTAATTTTTTAAAAATATATTATTTTAAATTTGTTAAGTTTGCTTTGTGGAGGAACACTGGTAATTTTGGTTGTGCAGGTGAACTTTAAAGACAGTCGCTGTAGGACATTTTTCAAATTATTGATCCTTGGAGGACTCTTCCAAGCCCTGCAGTGGACTACCAGCTCGACAGCAATCTAACTTTATGATTTTCATCTGCAACAGTTGCGGTGTTTGCTACTGGAGCTGAAATTTTGGTGTTGTGGGGGAACTGTTTAAACTGGCTCTATAATAATCTGCTGGGCACTCATTCTCTCTATATAGGCCATTTAAAACTGCACTTTTTGGGGTGCAAAGAGTTAGAAGACCATCATATAGGGGGTTTGGCCATGGGGCTGCAGCTACTGATGGTGGTGGAGCTGCTTCAGGGCTGTGGTCAATCTGTGCCGAACAACAGACCGGTGAGTGGTTGGTGCCACTGAACGTTAATGCCAGCCTGGTGGTGTGTAATAATGAGCAAATCGACTAGCAGCACTGTACCATCCCCCGTGTCGATGAGCTCATCGAGAGGTTAGGACCAGCAAGGTATATCACCACCCTTAACCTGGCAAAAGGGTACTGGCAGATACCCATGTCTCAGAGTGCCTATGAAAATATGGTCTTCTCTACACCTGATGGTTGATTCCAGTACACTATGATTCTGTTTGGGCTGCAGAGAGCTTTGGTCACATTACAAAGGTCCATGAAACGAATCCTAGCCTTCCATAAGAAGTACACCGCTGCCTACCTGAATGATATTGTGATCTTTACTTCAGACTGGGGAACTCACCTGCAGAATGTCTGGGCAGTGCTGGATGAGGAAGTCAGGGTTTACAATAAACCTGAGGTAATGCACCATAGAGAAGTAGGAGGCCAGGTACTTGGGCTATATGGTCAGATCAAGCATCAAGTGAATAAAGTGGAGGCGATCCAGAGTTGGCCCCTCTGCAAGAAGCAGGTCAGGGCATTTCATTGGATTGTTGAATACTATCAGTGATTTATAACAAACTTTGCCGTGATACCCGCATTGCTGACCGACTTCCTTAAAAATACAAATTCATCATGGCCAACTGTACTTCAGAAGCAGAGACTGCTTTCCAGGAATTGAAGTTAGCTCTGTTTAAGCAACAAGTTATAATGGTGCCTGATTTACCTCATGGAGTTTGTGCTTCACACTGACGCTTCAGAAGGCAAGCTCAGAACCGTGTTGTCAGAGGACATAAATGGCAAGGATTGCTCAATCCTGTACCTGGTAAGGAAACTATCCTCCTGTGAGAGAATCTATGCCATAGTAGAGAGGAAATCATTAGCATCAGATGAGCTTTTAGCACTTTAAAGGTCAACAGTGCAGACTAGTGTATCATGCGCCGCTAAAGTGGATTAGATACAGAAAAGGGAAGAGTGCCAGGGTGACCAGGTGATCACTAACGTGTTAGGACTTTGAATCTTCTATTGACATTCTGTGCATATTGCACCTTTTCAAGATGGTGTCTGCTGCTGTCTTGTTCATGTGATCCTCCTTTCTGCCTTTATATACCTCAGCCTACCATCTAGCCATGCTCGAGTATTCAGTTTGAATTCTGAGCTTCCTGTGCTTTACCAATGTGACCGACCTCCTGCTGATCTGCTATGGCTTCTCCAGCAACTGCCATTGGACTCCACCTATCACGTCGCCATTGGACTTGGTGGCTGGTGTTCCTGCCTCGGTCGCTGGGAGGCGCCGGATTCCTTTGGCTGATGGTGCCGGTGATAGGAGGGCCATGTCCTCATACGGACCTGCTCCTTCGACGTCTGCCTCTGTCGCTGAACGCGCCGTGTTTCTCCTGTGGGTGATGTTGGTTGCAGAAGAGAGGGTCCTGCAGAGGCATCTAATAGGCTCAGCCTTCGTTCTTCTGTCAGACGTGGGGTGGTTGGTGCCAGTCGTGCATCACCATCTGGCCTGGTTCTAGGGGTGGTCCGGATGAGATCATCAGGCTGTGAGCTCCAGCCTATGGGAGGTAACCGCGCCCTTCAAATACTTTGGAGCCTGTCTTGCAGGCCGCCGGATATAGTCTTGGTTCCCCAGTGATATAGTGTGTGTTTGGTTTTGACTGTGACCTTTGCCTGGATTTTCGACTCTGCTACAGTCTGACGATTTTGTACCTTAGCTGCCCTCTCGGTTTTGACTGTGACTTTTGCCTGGATTTTCGACTCTGCTACAGCCTGACATTTTTGTACCTTAACTGCCCTCTTGGTTTTGACTCGGACTCCTGACTAAGTTTTTCAGGTCCTGATTTTTCCCTTCCTGCCGACCATCCTCCTCCACTGCTCATAATAGGCAGCTACCCCTGGCCTCCGCTGTAATTACAGATCCCTGTATAGGGGTTAAGGGTCTTGGGGTTTCTCGGGGTGCTTCCTTACCAGCAGCTCAGACTCACAGCAGATGGTCGTCACACCAGCAATCTCACCTGCCTCTAGCTTTTCTCCTAATATCTGCTGTCTGTGTTTAGTTCCCTGCCTCTGCTTCTGTTTCACTAAACCAAATATCACGTAAGCCTTTTGTGCTCTGTCAGTACTTACTGAACTATTGTTTATTGTGCAGATGCAGCTCTCTCGATATTCAGGACTTTTTAAAAGCTGCACTGCACTAATTAGTATTGGGCTTGTTTTTCTGTGGATTCCTATTCCAGGCCTCTGGGTGATTATTATTCTTGGACTGTGTTTTTCTCCACTGGTTTTTCCTTGTGAGAATTATTATTAGAGACTTTCTTATTTACATTATTTTGATAGAACTATTTAAAAAGACTTTCAGTTGTTACTTGTTTGATGAACTTACTAATTTGCTGCACTTTACGTTACATCTGCCACATGTGATATAGGCTTGTTCACCTTTACATTTGGTTTCTGTCTGTCTGTGCTCCCATCAGCTAATAGATCCCTGAGTAATTCTATAGCACATTACATAGCGTTTCAAGACTTCAACTTCCATGTAGAGCACAGGTCTGTGAAATTACATGGAATGCAGATACATTGTCAAGGCTCCCCTGTTTGATGTCAGTAGGTGCAAAAAAACCCGAATTTGAGCAGAGGGCGGAAAATGTAAGGTGATCACAGGTAAAGTACAAGAGGGGAGATATGTATCATCCAAATTATTAAACGCTTTGATGTAAGCCTGGATGTAATGCTACAGTATAATAGGTGCTGAGAAAGAAATTGTCTTTAACAGGGCTGGGTTTGTTGTCAATAGCTAAATAGATGAGCGGGGTGGCTCTTCACCATATCCCCTCCTCAGGGTGTCGTCCAGGAGGTAATAGCAAAGCAAATTTGGTGTTCTGTGTTTGAAGGCTGCAGACCTCTGATGTGTAGTTTTGTTTGAGCAGAGCTGAATATTATTCCTGAGTGAACGAAACCTGCAGTTGTTTGGACGCTATACTGAACTTTGTTTGTTTCCTTTTGCTGGTAAGGCTGCTTATTCTTTTTATTTTTCTGCAAGCCAGTTTATGGAGCATGAATAAACCTGCTAAAGAGAAAAAGGCCTGATGCTCCTGTGTTTACCTCGCTGAGCATCTAAGTGAATTGACCTACCACAGAGTAAAGAGCAGGCAGCTGTATTGAAGTGTAACTATTGGGGGTCAAATGGTTCAAGTACTCAGTGTTATTATGCCATTGGGCTGTAGTAGTCACTGATATTCCAGAAATGCTGAAACCACTTGCCTAAACACAGCTGTAGGACATGCATGCTACCTGTCGATGACCGCCATAGTGTTTGAGGATTGCCCCATCACCACATTTTCCAACCAGTTAGTGGGACATATACTTATTGTACACCCATTTAAAGGACAGTTAAATCAGTTAAGGAAATATGTCAACAGAATGTTGCTACTTTATCTGACAGCAACATAATGTAGTCAAAGAGAATTTGAATCCAACAATGTATCACATAGATTTCTGGGTGCAGCCATTCTGACACTATCAAAGAATTTAGTTTAAGAATGTAGATGAGCCAGGAGAGCTGCCCCCGCCCACATCATTTATCAATAGAGATTGTGCATTGACTGTGAGGTGTCAATCACAGCAGGGGGTGTGTCAGATTGTGTGTGCATGTTTCTAGTCTTGTAATGCTAATCACAGGGTAATAAACCATTAGTTTAAGTAAACAATAGCTCACACACAGATAGGGGAAGCACCATTGCATTTTATTTTTTAACTTTCATCATGTTATCCTCAGCTTTCATAGAAAAATATTACTGACAGATTCCCTTTAAAATAGTTACCTGTGTGAAAGATCAGCAATATCTCTTGCAACCAATGCCGCCAAAGCAAAACTCGAAGGTAAGTAGGAAAGGAGACACAAAATTTTACCAAGCTACACATTTAGCAATCCATTAATTAGTACAAACCTCTATGCTAAACATTGCATTATGCTCCTATAGTAATCAAACATACATTACCCATAACTAAATGCTACTATTTGGGCCATATATTCCGAATATAGGACAGAAAGCAAAGTAATTTATAAAACGAACAAAAAGAAAACAATCAAATGTCCATAAATAACCTTATACCTCCAACCTCAACTAATATATTGATATATATCCTTATACATACAGTATATGATATAGTGGTTGTGTGCCTGCTTCCAATATCTGGTAAACTTAGCTACACCTTTTTTGCAGTGAGTAAAGTTTTTTCACTTTTGCATATTTATGGACTTTTGTTCTTTTTCTTTTCATTTGTTTTCTACTTTTGGCCAACAAGTAGATCCTTGTGTTTACATTGCTTTGCCAAGAGAACCAAGGCTACTGGATATGCTCACTTCACCAATTGACATGGCAACCTGTATTCCAAGCCAAACAGCTGTCTTCACAGGTGATTTGAATAATAGGAAGAATAATTTAGAATAAAAGTTACAATTAAAGGTGATAGGTAAAGGTACGATACAAAAAGTGTATATGTAACCCCTATAAATATGAAAGCGTGATCTAGGTGCCTTCATTAAATAAAAATTCTGGCTCACATTAATACCGTTTTCCAAGGAAATAAATACATAATTAAAGTTAAAAATAACATTTATTATTCTCAAGGTACAAATCTTACAAGGGAGATTTCCAGGCATCACGTTGCTACAAAAAAAAAAATCTTATTTATAATATGTCTTACACAACATTTTAACAATATCTACAACAGCAGCACTGGTTTCTTTTAGCTGAAACAAAACAAGTTGTTTTAAAGTTGTTACATAAATGACAGATAATAAGCTTGTCTAGGAATGAAGTTCAATCTTCAGCAGGTAATGCTGGATCATGTAACCATATAAAGGAGATGGGAGTGATCATAAAGTAGCCTTACCTGAGGAGAGCACCTAGAGCTTGACAAGCAACAGAAACTGAAACTAATTCCTGCACTGCCAAAGGTAAAAAACTCATTTAATATAAAATATCAATAAAAGAATGAGACTCAGGTCCGAAACTTGTAATAAGACCCCAAGGCAACAGGAGACAAACATGACAGTACCCCCCCTCCTTAAATGAAGGGACACTTGATCCTAAATACTATAACTGTCTGGATAACACCTACAGAAGGAAAGCTGCAAACTACCTACGTTTACTTTCGTTACCACCAGTCCCTCAAGGTTATAACCTGCACAACTTTTTAATGATGTATCTAATATTAGCTCTTGAGACACCAAGCATCTCTAGAGCCATGATCTGGAAAGAACATCATGGGTACTATGTACTGGAGGTAGCTCTAGCCGAACGGTGAAGGGTTAACAACGTCCATTACAACGTCCATTACACATTATGGACCGACAAACCTAGAGCTCAGAGCCCCAGAAGCACACTTCCACTTGATGGCATTCGTGTGGACACCCATACGTAGTTATTCACACACAGGTCCAGACCTGAATGTTTGTTATTATGCATGGGGAAAGAGAAAATCTCCTTGAAGGACCAGCAACTGAGGCATAACCCCGAGACTTTCAACTCTTACCCTCAGGAACAGGATATAAGGTAGAGACCATCACCTCCCAACCACCACCTCTCCTGCAATCATGGTAGAGGGTCTAGCCTATCATCTAAAGGTTAAATATTCATTGGTAAAAGGCAATGAGTGCCACATAAGCTCAATCAGCTTTTGTAAGCTGTGCAGTGTTTGTTTATTTGTTGCAGTTGCAGTGATCTGGACAGTTCAGGATTTCCTTAGACTGCATTGCATCCAGGTTGGACTTGTTCTTAGAGATTTTACTGTTCCCAAGCCTGCCCCGGGTGTGAACTGTTACTATAGACCATTCTGCTATCAGCATCTTAGTGTGAACTATTACTTATAGACTGTTCATCAATTGGCATCTTCCAGTCTGAACTGGTACTAAGAGACTTTTCCTATTGGCATCACTGTGGATGAACTGTTTCTCAGAGACTATTCTGTCTGGCTTCACTAAGGACTATTATTGCATGATTTATGAACTTTGCTTATTTGCTGCACCTCACATTTGAACTTTGCCATGTGTGTTTAAATACAATAATTTCAAGCTAAGCACCTTGTGACGATTGTCACTTTGCTCCCACACTATTAGATTCCTGAGATACCACAATAGTTATTATGAGAGATGAGCAAACCTTTGGAAGTTCAAATTCTGATCAGTCTGCCAAACGGGCAATGTTCGTCAAACAAGTTCACCGAACAGTTCGCAAAACATCCAATTGACATTGAAATCAATGGGAGGCAAAATCAAGGGCCTTGAAAACACTTAAAGGGGGCCCAAAACTGCCAAAAGAGCTCAACTTATGGACAGACACCAGGAAAAGTTCCATCTATTCCCCAAAGTTAACATTTTCATCATTGTGTATTATGTATGCATGAGATAAGGCCTGCCCAATATTGCAAACTTCAGGTGTAGCCATGGCGCTCAGAGAGCCATGCTAAATTCAGGAAATATAAGAAACAAAAACAGAGGGGCGCAAATGAGAAGCACCTGAGACACTAAATTGGTCAGTGGGTAGCAGTATTGCTCACCTTGGTGTGTTGTGCGCCTCCGCACAACACCAGTTATCGCTCAGGACTTTAGACTTCCAGATCCTGCCAGGTACTGTCGCTGTCGCTCCAGCGATCCTTTTCAGGATGTCGACCTCACGTGATCCAGGACCCGGAAACACGTCACCAGCTGGTTCCCTGTAAACGGTTCCAGACGCCCAGCAACCACAGGTCCTTTTGCTCCAGTGAATCGCTTTGGGGTTAAAAGTTAATCTTCCTTCCCACAGCAGCTCCTGCCAGCCTCCCAATAGGGATACCACGAATATAAACAAAATAAAAGGCGGTCTAATGGAG
>JARQOC010000002.1:433080531-433118881 GCA_033576535.1 Allobates femoralis | reverse complement strand
GCGAGAATATAAAAAACGGATACAACGCGTTTCGGCGGAGACAACCGCCTTCCTCAGGTATCTAAATAAAAATACATCTGACACTTTGCTTTATAGGTAAAAGATAATTACAGCTTGCTAGGTAATGACATGAGGGTGTGGGTATAACCACACCTGTCCAATCAGTCTCATTGTCCGCTTCAGCTATAGTGCTTCATTACATAGTAAAAACAAACACCACAAACAGCAATCACTACGCTAAAAAACTACTAAGAACATTTATCAATAAAATTACTAGTCACAAAAATCTTAAATTAATAAAAGTTAACAAAAAACAAGAAAAAAAAATTTAAAATTGCAATGTTTTTAAAAAGTGCCTTTTTTTTTTTTTTTTTTTTTTCCTCTTTCCTTCTTTGTTCTGTTTTTTGTTTTAAAAGGGATCATATTCATATACTGAATACTAAATACTAAATTCTTTCCACAATATCATTGAGACCATTGGGATGCAATGTTTGAAGGCGGTAAATCCAATATGGGTAGGGTCACATTGGCGTTTTTTGTTTAAAATCCTGATCCGGTTTTTGAGCTTTAAAAAAGCTCAAAACCGGACCAGGAAAGGCTCCTGATGGAAGCCTATGCAAAACACCGGATGGCTTCACAAGCCATCCGGTGGCCGGATCCGGCACTGCTGCCTGCGTTTAAAATCATGCAGGCAGCAGTTTTCGCAGCGTTTACCGGGCCGCACTGCGGTCACCGGATGGCTCAGGATGTGTAATCCCTGAGCCATGCGGTAACTGCCGAGGTTGCGGTTCCCGGCTATTGGCGGGATCCGCAACCTTAATAAAGAGTAAAATTGTTGATCTAAATGACTTTTTAAGGTCTGTAGGGGGGCTTAGACCCCCCTACAGACCGGTCGCCCACTTCTATAGTGTAGTTCAGCTATATCTCACGGGGCACGGGCTCCCCGGAGCAAAGTGCCCCCCCCCCGTATCACTATACAGGGTGCCTACACCCCTCTATTACAATGATGCTTTAATGATGTCCAAAAATGCAGTACAAAAAGGATTTTAGCAATCGCAATGTAAGTTGATACTTACATGCTGTTGTAGGCAGAGTCCCGAGAAAACCATGGGCGGGGCTGTGTGCAGCAGCCTCCGCCCACTCCTTCTTGATGGCCGCCCCCTCTGGCCGTAATCCAGTGTTGTGAGGGCGGGCACGTAGTTAAAGGGGCGAGGCTAACCGCGGCAAATAGTTAGCCACGCCCCTTTAACGACGTGCCCGCCCTCACAACACTGGATTACGGCCAGAGGGGGCGGCCATCAAGAAGGATTGGGCGGAGGCTGCTGCACACAGCCCCGCCCATGGTTTTCTCGGGACTCTGCCTACAACAGCATGTAAGTATCAACTTACATTGCGATTGCTAAAATCCTTTTGTATTGCATTTTTGGACATCATTAAAGCATCATTGTAATAGAGGGGTGTAGGCACCCCTGTATAGTGATACGGGGGGGGGGGCACTTTGCTCCGGGGAGCCCGTGCCCCGTGAGATATAGCTGAAGTACACTATAGAAGTGGGCGGCCGGTCTGTAGGGGGGTCTAAGCCCCCCTACAGACCTTAAAAAGTCATTTAGATCAACAATTTTACTCTTTATTAAGGTTGCGGATCCCGCCAATAGCCGGGAACCGCAACTTCGGCAGTTACCGGATGGCTCAGGGATTACACATCCTGAGCCATCCGGTAACCGCAGTCCGGTATTCTGCACACATTTTTGTAACAAATGTGTGTGCCCGGCATTGCGTTCACCGCATCCGGATCCGGATGCGGTGAATGCAATTTAGCTTAGCAATGTGACCCTACCCTATGTCTCTTTGCGATTAAGCAGAGCATTTCTATTGATTGTTTCCACAGGTATTTGTTCTAGAGGTGTCACCATTATATTAAAATTCTTATTGTGCTTGAGTAATAAATGTCTCGACAGGCTATGTTTTAAAAACCCATTTTTTGCTCTATTTCTGTGCCCATTCATGCGAGCACGTAAAGTCTGCGTTGTACGCCCCACGTACTGTAACCCACAGCTACAATCAATAACGTAAACAATATAATCGCTATCGCATCTCAGATTCTGTTTTATTTCAATTAATTCACCTGTACTTTTGCTTGCAATCTGTTTCGCACCATGGTTCAGAATCCCACATGTATGACATTTCCTGGAACTGCATCTAAAAACTCCAATCTCATGATCTTTACTTTTTCCATTTTTTGCAGATCTTTTTTTATTGTCTCTTAACCTACTTGGGGCTATTTGACTTTTTATCGTTTTCCCTCTTCTAAATGTTATACCTGGTTCCTCAGGCAGACATTTTCCCAAAATCGGATCACGTTTTAAAATATACCAGTACTTTTTCAGAATCATGCGTATCGTTTTATTCCCCCTGTTATAAGTTGTGATAAAATTAAATTTCCACCTGCCTCCTTCTCTATCCTTTGTTTTTTTACAAATCACCTCATTTCCTTCCCCATTCTTTTTACTCAAACAATCCTCCTGCTTTTTTGCCCTGTTTTTTTCATATGCAGCATGAACCAATTTTTTTGGATATTTCTTTTCCTCAAATCTTTTCTTTAAAATATCAGCCTGGGTTTCATAGTCTTTCTCTTCAGTACAATTTTTCCTGATGCGAAAAAAACTGACTGAATGGAATGTTTTCTTTCCACTTTTTGTAATGGGCACTTCTAAAATCCAAAAATCCGTTGGAATCAACTTTTTTAAAATGCGTTTTTGTGATGATACATGTCCCCTTGTGGCTAATTTCTAGATCTAAATACACAATTTTTTCGTTACTTATTTCTGAGGTAAATGAAATGCCCCAATCATTTTTATTCAACGTATTTATCATTTCCATTGCTTCTTCTTTTGTACCATTCCAAATAATTATCAGATCGTCTATGAAACGCCTATAAAAAACTATTTTCTTTTCAATTTCCAGCTTCCGTAAAATTGGTGAGGACTCGAATCGCCCCATAAAAAGATTTGCGAAACTTGGGGCGACCCGAGTCCCCATCGCGGTCCCGAGCAGCTGCAAGTATAATGAACCTTCAAAACTGAAAACATTATGCCTCAAAATAAATCCCAAACCGTTCAACAGAAAATTCTTTTGTTTTGTTGCAAGACCAATCTCTGTGAGATAATAATCCACCGCATTTATCCCTAAATCATGATCTATGTTGGAATATAATGCGTTGACATCCATGGTGATAAAATAAAAATGTTTTTGCCATTCTATATTTTTGAGATCGTTAATTAATTGTGTGGAATCTTTTAGATATGACGATAAAGATTTAACTGGGTCCTGTAAAAAAAGGTCTATATAGTGAGATAAATTTGTAGTCAGGGAGCCAATTCCAGATATTATTGGTCTCCCTGGGGGGTTAACAGGATCTTTATGCATTTTTGGCAGATGGTAAAACAGTGCCATTGTTGGTGTAGGAATCATCAGAAATTTTTTTTCCTTTTTATTTAAAATAGTTTCCATAAAAGCTTCATTGATAAGGGTCCTATATTCTTTAATATATATTTGTGTTGGATCATTCTGTAATCTCAAATAATATTTAGCATCTGACAGGATCTTTTGCGCTTCTTCTATATAATCTTTTCTATTTTGGATCACCACCCCTCCCCCTTTATCTGCTTGGCGTATCACAATGCTTGTATTGTTTTTTAAAGACTCCAAAGCCTCTTTCTCCTGCTTACAAATATTATTCAATCTTCTTCCTTTTTTAAAACCATGTATGCTTTTACAATTTTTTGTTTTACCTTTCA
The DNA here is from genome assembly GCA_033576535.1 of Allobates femoralis. Taxonomy (NCBI): domain Eukaryota; kingdom Metazoa; phylum Chordata; class Amphibia; order Anura; family Aromobatidae; genus Allobates; species Allobates femoralis. The sequence continues at coordinate 433,115,084 of JARQOC010000002.1, read as the reverse complement.
TTAATTTATCACCATTATTTTGCTTATTTACTTCCAGAAGTCTGAATTCCTCCTGCACCAATGCAAAAAACGTCTCTATATTATGTCCTCTATTTTGTATGGGATAAAACCCAGATTTTGGCTGTACCTCTTTATGTACATAATTATTAATGATTTTAATAGATTCCATATCACTCATAGGCTTAATGTTATCAGTATTTGGTATCTTTTTTTCTTCCAACAAAAAATGTCGTTTGAGGGTTAATTTTCGTGTGAAAGCATTCAGATCCAGGAACAGATCAAATGGATTTGTGTCCTGTGTTGGGCAAAAATTTAAACCTTTACTGAGAATCTCTATTTCTGATTCAGATAGAATATATGAGGATAAATTAAATATCTTCACTGTTGGTATAGATATGCCTTCAGATTCTCCATGTTCAATTTTTTTATTTTTATTACTTTTATTCCTTCCATTTTTCCTTTTCCTTATTGTGTGCCCTCTCCCTCTTGATCCCCTTGCCCTATTTTTCTCTTTTTTGCTCTTTGATTTACTAGTGGTGCAAAATATTTTGTTATGTGATTCTTTTGCACTGGGCTCAGGTTCTGAGCTAATTGGGAGCAGCTGATTAAAGGGGGTAGAATAACTATATCCGATGTGCTGGGTCTCGTTGGACCTATTTCTAAAAAAGAAATATTAGATATTACTGATGATGGTGATGGCGAAGGAGCCTGTAGCACTGTGGTGAATATTAATGATGGTTCTGTCTCCTCATGTATTGTTAGTTCAAGTGTATTTAGATCTGTTTCAGTTTGATTTTGCTCCTCTGCAGATTCTAATATCTCCACAGAGAAAAAATCTGGACCTATTGAACCTTTATGCCTGTGGGAATCCGTGGCAGGACCCAATACAGGATCAATTCAAGGCGAGCAGCAGACCCGGATAAAATATCCAAAGCGTGAGGAGGCTTTGGAAAAACCATATGCTTGAAGTTTTATGGCAAGAGGTGAGTGCATAAAACTTCATTAAAAGGGCACCAGAGAGTTACATTGGTAACGCGCTGAGATTGGCGCCGCATGTTTGTTTTTTATATATACCCTACAGGGAATCACCTTACTTCATGAATAAATCATGTTTTATTTTGCTAAGTTACCCTGTACTGTGACAGCATTCTGACTATAAGCAATACCATCTTGCATCACTGATCAAGTATACACTTTGTAATACAAAGATAAATGTCCTTTAGATACCCTCATGGATTACCCCTGAAAACTACCAACCCTGGTGTAGCAATATCTATATGCTGAATGTGATTGCTTTATTATGGCCTAATATGTCAATTTTAATGATATCTCTCTCTTATTAACAGAGACCGTGAAACTGTGGTATAAAAATCTTCTCACGAACTATCCCTGGCACCTGATCTAAGTATAAGCTGCACACTGTTATCACAGCGCTCCCACATCACACATAACGCTAATTTTGCACTGCGCATGCGCAATCACATCTGACGCATGCGCTATACAAATGCGTTCCATTCCGAGACACTTCCGTGCGGTCCAAATGCCAGAAGCTGTCAAACGTACACCGGAAGTGACGTTACTTGATCCCGCTCGCCGTGCATATAAAGCACAATCCCGGCACATCACGTTGCACACAACGGGGAACGCCGTCGCCATCACCACTAAGCGCTGAGGTAACAAGGGGCCTGTACTTAATCCTATCTTTTTCTTTAAACCTTTCTTTGCCCTAATAGCCTTTTCTCCTTTGCTCTAGGAGATTCTCCTATTCCCTCTTTCACTTGAGCCCAGGAGTAAGTACCATATAGGTGTACCACCTAATATGCATATTTAAAGAGAGAGTTTCATATGCCTATAACTCTGATAATGGTTATTTATCAATGATTTAGCAGATACTGCGACTTATAAAGCTACCCTACTATATCTCTCCACAAGTTCATATATATCACATCATCCAGGCAGAATAATTTCCTCTTCTTACTATCAAGGTAACTTTTACCTATAGATTTTACCCGAAATACATGGTATCATTGATAGTGTACTTACACTGAGATCCTCATAGATGTAGAAGGAAAACTGTCTGCCACTTTATACCCATCTTCTATGGACACTTAAAAGGAGCATTTTAAGCCGCAGACTGAATACTAAGGTATGCACTATGGATATTGTATGACACTCATGTGAGGTATATGTATGGGGTTCCTAAAGAACCTACACCTGTCTCTATCAACTGGAGACTCTGTTATATCCCCTTTAGGTATTTCTTCTCTTGTGCCATTGGCTCAATGGCCACACTCTTACTCTCTGTTTTTCTCGTGGTCCTTTTCTTATTCTACATTGGGAAACATCCTTCCCTATACTTTCTATTACTCTCTTAAACTGTACCTATGAGATTAATGGTATAAAAGGTTTAATTCTTTTTTCTTTATTCTTTCACTGCATAACACACGGCTTCGATACAGCTTCCCACAACGCGTGACGCACGATCGTATACCATAATTTTCATAGGCACGGACACCAGCACCTAGGTAAAAATTCATCCTAATTTTTTTTTTTTTTTTTACGTTTTCATGCTGATTGTAATCTATTGACACTGTTCAGTTATGGTTTTATTTTTTCCTTCTTTTGCTATACCAGATATACCTGTAACAATGTCATTTATTGTGGTCTAAATGTAATATAACCATTTATGGTGCATATAAATTTGAGACTCTGGCATGTTCATTTACATTATATTTTTTGTATGTTAATAATCATGTAGATAATCCTTGAAAAAGGCCAGTCGGCCGAAACGTTGGATCTATTAAGCTGGATTGTCCAATAAAAAGCATCTTTTTCTTCAATTCTTAGTCTCTTTTTTGGTGTGCCGAGGTTACCAAGTATTGACTTTCTGTTTTTTACCTCTGAGCACCCACTTAAGGTGAGCTTCAAAACATCATTCATTACTACTGACTCTGTAGTATCGTCAAGAAATCCATTGGGTCTTTTGTCTGAGATTTTCAGCATTGGGTTAACAGAGGATTTCTAAACCTACTACGTCCACTTTCCTCAGGACGTCGTCGTTGGTCTTTCTGTAGGCGTATTTCTCCATCACCTTTCTTAAAAGAACTCTGTCAGGTAATTTTTCAGTATAATACTAATATTACCCATGAAAAGTGCCTAAGCAGCCCTTTTAAAAACATGTAAAATCATTATTGTACCAATTGTAGCTTCATTATTATAGGCATTTTCACACCCAGCAGGCAGCTGGGGAATTAGTCCTTTATATTTCTTTCACAGCCGAATAGTCCGGCTGATTAAGTGTTATTTAAATATTCACACCTATCCAAGCTGGGGTTCTGTCCCTCCCCTCTGTGCTGGTGAGGGGCAGGTGTTTTGTCCTGCACTGTGTGCTATCTGTAAGAGATTTCTGTCATATGTACATTGGTTTTCCTACAGACATGTAATGTGTGTATCTGCTGATGCAAATGATCAAATGTTTGTATAATTATGTAGAAATATCTCAGAATGCACACCCTAAACACATGCCTCAGATATACACAATGACATGATGAGGTCAGAGCTGCAGCTAAGAGCACACAACTCCTCCCCCCTCCTTTCTACTCTTGTGCTGTGTGACACTTCAATGAGTTACATAGCATAACACATCTCAGTAGGGCAGAACAGTGTAATGATGCATGAATATTCATTCCTTGGGAAGTGGGGATCAGAGAGCTCACTGTGATTGGTACCACGATTTAAAGACTATTGCCATCTTCTGTTTCTTTGGCGACGCAGTCTTTTAATTTGCAGTCTTGCAAGTATTAACTGCTCTAACTCTCCCAAGTAGGTCACATAGCATTCAATCAGCATATGTATGTATCCAAAACCTTCTTCCGTACCTACAGAGAATATTAACACCATATCATTTTGCTTGGACTTGTAGTGCCAGGAATCTTATTTAATGTATCGAGGACTAGTTTTACAGGTTAGTAAGAGTGCTGGGTGGGTCTGGCTAATGAATACCTCCATTGGGTGTCTCTCATCGGTTATAATGTGACTCTATCCTGGTCACATGGGCTCTTATATCAGCCAAGTCCTGCAAGTTGCAGACTTCCTAGATGAGCTCATGGTGTGGAGCTTGCTGTAGACTTCCTGGAAAACACTTGAACGAGGCATGTGTTGGAACCTGATACAGTTCCCGGAGCCATACCATGTCAGGAGACAGAGTGAGGGGTACCTGTTATGTCCCCTTGAAAGGTAACCTAATGGAAAGGGTTTATGTACTGACCAAGATCAATGAGCAAAAGTGGTAATGCCTTCACTGGGACATTGTTTAACTTTGAAATGTTAGGCTAGGCCCTGTTCCAGACCCTGTGCCATGCATGCAGGCTGCATCAGTCTTTAATTTTTATTCCGGGTGAATTGATGCTACTTTGGTGGTATCTGGCCATCATTTTTTGAAATGTGGAGACTCTTCTTGGGGTCTCCTTGTCTATTTCCTGAATTTAAACAAAATAAAAGGCGGTCTAATGGAGCGCTAAGAAGGAGAGGATTACTAATCTTATATTAAAGCATCCAAACCTTTATTAAGATGTCCCCTATACGCCACAACATGTTTCGACAGTCTACAGCCGTCTTCCTCAGGTGATATCACCTGAGGAAGACGGCTGTTAGACTGTCGAAACATGTTGTGGCGTATAGGGGACATCTTAATAAAGGTTTGGATGCTTTAATATAAGATTAGTAATCCTCTCCTTCTTAGCGCTCCATTAGGACCGCCTTTTATTTTGTTTATATATTCGTGGTATCCCTATTGGGAGGCTGGCAGGAGCTGCTGTGGGAAGGAAGATTAACTTTTAACCCCAAAGCGATTCACTGGAGCAAAAGGACCTGTGGTTTGCTGGGCGTCTGGAACCGTTTACAGGGAACCAGCGGTGACGTGTTTCCGGGTCCTGGATCACGTGAGGTCGACATCCTGAAAAGGATCGCTGGAGCGACAGCGACAGTACCTGGCAGGATCTGGAAGTCTAAAGTCCTGAGCGATAACTGGTGTTGTGCGGAGGCGCACAACACACCAAGGTGAGCAATACTGCTACCCACTGACCAATTTAGTGTCTCAGGTGCTTCTCATTTGCGCCCCTCTGTTTTTGTTTCTTATATTTCCTGAATTTAGCATGGCTCTCTGAGCGCCATGGCTACACCTGAATTTTTGCAATATTGGGCAGGCCTTATCTCATGCATACATAATACACAATGATGAAAATGTTAACTTTGGGGAATAGATGGAACTTTTCCTGGTGTCTGTCCATAAGTTGAGCTCTTTTGGCAGTTTTGGGCCCCCTTTAAGGTGTTTTCAAGGCCCTTGATTTTGCCTCCCATTGATTTCAATGTCAATTGGATGTTTTGCGAACTGTTCGGTGAACTTGTTTGACGAACATTGCCCGTTTGGCAGACTGATCAGAATTTGAACTTCCAAAGGTTTGCTCATCTCTCATAATAACTATTGTGGGTATCTCAGGAATCTAATAGTGTGGGAGCAAAGTGACAATCGTCACAAGGTGCTTAGCTTGAAATTATTGTATTTAAACACACATGGCAAAGTTCAAATGTGAGGTGCAGCAAAATAAGCAAAGTTCATAAATCATGCAATAATAGTCCTTAGTGAAGCCAGACAGAATAGTCTCTGAGAAACAGTTCATCCACAGTGGATGCCAATAGGAAAAGTCTCTTAGTACCAGTTCAGACTGGAAGATGCCAATTGATGAACAGTCTATAAGTAATAGTTCACACTAAGATGCTGATAGCAGAATGGTCTATAGTAACAGTTCACACCCAGGCAGGCTTGGGAACAGTAAAATCTCTAAGAACAAGTCCAACCTGGATGCAATGCAGTCTAAGGAAATCCTGAACTGTCCAGATCACTGCAACTGCAACAAATAAAAAAACACTGCACAGCTTACAAAAGTGATTGAGCTTATGTGGCACTCATTGCCCCCTTTTTTTCCAAAGAATATTTAACCTTTAAAATGATAGGGGTAGACCCCCCTACCAGGATTGCCAAAGGGGAGGTTTTGGGGGGTTGGGAGGGGGAGGCTCTACTTTATATCTGTTCCTGAGGGTAAAGAGTTTAAAGTTCTCGGGGTTAAATTCCTCAAATTTTTCTGGGGCCTTCAAGGAGATTTTTTTTCTTTCCCCATGCATAAAACAAACCCTTCAGGTCTGGACCTGTGGTGGAATAACTAGTAGGGTGTCCACAATGCCCCCTCAGGGGGAAGTGTGCTTCTGGGGGCTCTGAGTCTAGGTTTTGTTTTGGTCCCATAATGTGTAAAAAGGACTTTGTAATGGACGTTTTTTTAACCCCTTCACCGTTCGGCTAGGCTACCTCCAGTACATAGTACCCAATGATGTTCCCTTTCCAGATCATGGCTCTAGAGATGCTTGGTTGTCTCAAGAGCTAATATTAAACATCTTTAAAAAGTTGTGCAGGTTTAAACCTTGAGGGATGGTTTTAACGAAAGTAAACGTAGGTAGTTTTGCAGCTTTCCTTCTGTAGGTGTTTTTCCAGACAGTTATAGTTTTTTTTAGGATCAAGTGGTCCCTTCCCATTTTAAGGAGGGGGGTTCTGTAGGGTTTTTCTCCTGTTGCCCTTGGGGGTTTTTATTAAAAGTTTTTGGACCTGAGTCCCCATTCTTTTATTGTATTTTAAAAATTAAATGAGTTTTTTTTTTCCTTTGGCAGTGCGGAATTATTTTTAGTTTCTGTTGCTTGTCAAGCCTCCTAGGTCTCTCCTCAGGTAAGGCTCTTTATGATCACTCCCCATCTCCCTTTTTTTGGTTACATGATCCAGATTACCTGTGAAGATTGAACTTCATTCCTAGACAAGCTTATTATCGTCATTTAAAGTAAACAACTTTAAAAAAAAACTTGTTTTGTTTCACCCAAAAGAAACCGTGCTGCATGTTGTAGATATTGTTAAAAAAAGTTGTGTAAGACCCTATTAAATTAAGATTTTTTTTTTTTTAAGGGAACGGATTTCCGGGGAAAACTCCCTTGTAAGTTTGTACCTTGGAATAATAAATGTTATTTTTAACTTTAATTATGTATTTTTTTTTCCTTGGAAAAGGTATTAATGTGAGCCCCGAATTTTTATTTAATTTAAGGGGACCTGATCACGCTTTCATATTTATAGGGGTTACAATACCCCTTTTTGTATCGCCTTTACCTATCACCTTTAATTGTAACTTTTTTTTCAAATTATTCTTCCTATTTAATCAAATTTACCTTGTGAAGACAGCTGTTTTGGCTTGGAATACAGGTTGCCATGTCAATGGTGAAGTGAGCATATCAGTAGCCTGGTTCTCTTGGCAAAGCAATGTAAACACAAGGATTAAATTTTTTGGCCAAAAGTAGAAAACAAATGAAAAGAAAAAGAACAAAAGTCATAAATATGCAAAAGTGAAAAAACTTTACTCACTCAAAAAAGGTGTAGCTAAGTTTACCGAATTGGAAGGGGGCCCCACAACCACTTTTCATATCCTGTATGAATAAGGTTTTTATATCAATATATTAGTTGGGTTGGGGAAAAAGGTTTTTAAAATGGACTTTTGTTTTTTTTTCTTTTTGTTCGTTTTATAAATTACTTTGCTTTCTGTCCTTTTTTTGGGAATATATGGCCCAAATAGGTAGAATTTTTTTGGGGTGGTAATTTTTTTTGATTACTTGGGGAAAAATAACCCCAATTTTTTAGCATAGAGTTTGTAAATTTAAAAAGGATTCTAAATGTGTAGCTTGGTAAAAAATTTTTTCCCTCCTTCCTTTTTCCCCCTTCGAGTTTTTTTTTTGGCCCCCTTGGTTTTTAAAAGAGATTTTGCTGTTCTTTCACCACAGGTTAAAAACTATTTTAAAGGGAATTCCCCAGAAATTTTTTTCTAATAAAAAGGGGGAGGAAAACATTTTTTTAAAAAGGGTTAAAAAAAAAAAAAGAAAGGGGGGTTTCCCCATCGTGTGTGAGCTTTTTTTTACTTAAAAAAGGTTTTTTATTACCCTTTTGATTAAAAATTACAAGACTAAAACATGCACACACAATCTGACCCCCCCCTGCTGGGGATTGACACCTCACAGCCCAAATGCACAATTCTTTTAAAAAATTTGTTTTTGGGGGGGGCAGTTTCCCGGGGCTCATTACATTTCCTTAAACAAATTTTCTTTGATTTTTCCCCAAATTTTGGTCCCCCCAGAAATCAATGTGTTACATTGTTGGATTAAATTTTTCTCTTTGAAAAAATTAAAATGTTTTTCCAAAAAAAAGTAAAAAAATTTTTTTGACATTTTCCTTAAAAACTTTTTTTTAAAACTGCCTTTTAAAAAGGGGGGAAAAAAAAATTAAAAAATCCCCCCAAAAAATTTTTTGGAAAAGGGGGGTGGGGGGGAAACCCCTCAAACACTATGGGCGGTCATCAAAAAGGTAAAAATGCATGTCCCCCCGCTTTTTTTTGGAAAGGGGGTTTTCAGCATTTTGGGGAATATCAAAAACTACACACCCCAAAGGGGGCATAAAAAAAATTGAGTACTTGAACCATTCCCCCCCCAATGTTACTTTTTCAATACGGGGGCCTGTTTTTTACTCTGGGTTTTAATTTTTAAACTTAGATGCTCAGGGGGAAAACCCCACAGGAGCATCAGGCCTTTTTTCTTTAGCGGGGTTTTTTTCTTTTGCTCCATAAACTGGTTTTCCCCGAAAAAAAAAAAAAAATTTAAAAAACCTTTCCCCGAAAAAAAGGGAAAAAAAAAAGGGGTTTAGTTTACCCCCCCCAAACAACTGCGGTTTCGTTCACCCCAGGAAAAATTTTTGCTCTGCTCAAACAAAACTACACAATAGGGGGTTTTGCGGGGCCTTTTTAAACACAAAAAACCCCCAAATTTTTCCCCTTTTCTTTTTCCTTTCCGGAAAAACCCCCTGAGGGGGGATAGGGGAAGAGCCCCCCCCGCTCATCTATTTACTATTACAAAAAAACCCAGCCCTTTTTTAAAAAAATTTTTCCCCTTTTTCACCAAAATATTATACGGGAAAACATTACATCCAGGCTTTTTTCAAAGCTTTTTTAAAAAAAGGAGGGGTACATATCTCCCCTCTTGTACTTTACCTGTGATCACCTTACTTTTTTCCCCCTTCCCCTTCCAAATTCCCCGGGGGTTTTTTTTTTCACCTATTTTCATCAAACGGGGGCCCCCTTAAAAAAGAAAATTTTCTTCCCCCTGTTTTTTCCCCCAGACCTGTGTTTTTAAATGGAATTGGGGAAATTTTTGAAACGCTTTAAAAATGTTTTTAGAATTACTCGGGGGTCAAATTTGCTGAGGGGGGCACAGACAGACAAAACCCCAAAAGTAAAGGTGAAAAAACCTAAATCACATGGGCCCCTTTAAAAAGTAAATTTCCCCGCAAATTTGAAAATTTTTTATCAAACAAGTAACAACTAAAAATTTTTTTTTAAATAGTTCCCATAAAAAAAATGTAAAAAAAAATTTTCTAATAAAAATTCTCAAAGGAAAAAACCCCGTGGAGAAAAAACACAGCCAAGAATAAAAATTTCCCCCCGAGGCCGGGGGGAAAAAGGGAACCCCCAAAAAAAAACCCAAAAACTAATTAGTGCAGTGCAGCTTTTTAAAAAAGCCCCCAAAAAATCGAGAGAGCTGCACCCCGCAAATAAAAAAATGGGTTTTTAGTAAGTACTGACAGAGCAAAAAAAGGGTTAAAGTGTTTTTTTGGTTTATTTAAAAAAAGGGGAAACAAGGGAGGGGAAATAAACACAGACGCAATATTAGGGGGAAAAAACTAGAGGCGGGGGAGTTTTTTTGGGGTGACGACCTTTTTGCTGTGAGCCCCGAGCTGTGGAAGGGGAAACAACCCCGAAAAAAACCCCCCAAAACCCTTTTAACCCCCAAACGGGGGGTTGTAATTACAGCGGAGGCCAGGGGTAGCGGGGCCCATTTTGAGCAGTGGAGGAGGATGGTCGGCAGGAAGGGAAAAATCGGGGCCTGAAAAATTTTGCCCCGGGTCCGAGTAAAAAAACCCAAAAGGGCAGTTAAGGGACAAAAAATGCCGGCTTTTAGCAGACCCCAAAAAACCAGGCAAAAGTCCCAGAAAAAACCCGGAGAGGGCAGCAAGGGGGTACAAAATCCCCCACCCCTGTAGCAGACCCCCAAAAAACCCAGGCAAAGGTCACTTTTAAAAAACCAAACACACTTTTAATCAGGGGGGAACCAAGATATATCCGGGGCCCCCTGCAAGAGGGGTTTCCAAAGTTTTTAAAAAGGGGGGGGTTCCTTTTCCCATAGGCGGGCTCACCCCCTGATGACCCCCACCCGGGCCCCCACCCCTAGAACCAGGCCAGGGGTGGGGGCACGACGGCCCCAACCCAAAAACCCCCACTTTGACAAAAAAAACCGGGGGCTGACCCTTTTTTAAAATGCCTCTGCAGGACCCTCTTTTCTAAAAACCAACATACCCCAGGAGAAACACGGCGGTTTTGGGGCGACAGGGGAAAAGATTTTCAAGGGGGAGCAGGGTCCGTATGAAAACATGGCCCCCCCCCCCCCCGGCACCATCACCAAAAAAGGGAATTTTCCGGGGCGCCCCCCAGGCGCCCGGGGGGCAGGAACCCAAAAGCCCCAAAAACCAATGGCGACGAAAATAGGTGGAGTTCCAATGGCTTTTTCCCGGGAAAAAAGCCATAGAAAAATCGCGGAGGTCGGTAAAAAGGGAAAAAGACAGGAAGCTCAGAATTCAAATGAATATCGAAAAAGGCCCCTAATGGTGGCCCCTGAGGTAAAAAAAGGGCAGAAAGGAGGATCACATGAACAAAAAAAGGCAGCAAAAACCCCCCCCTTAAAAAAAAGGGGAAATTTTTCCAAATGTCAATAGAAGTTTAAAAAGGTCCTAACACGTTATGATCCCCGGGGCCCCCCGGGAAAACCCCTTTCCCCTTTTCTGTATAAAACCCACTTTACCGGCGCAGGGTTTCACTACCCCGCACGTTGACCTTTAAATTGCTAAAAGCTCATCTGATGGCTAATGATTTCCCTCTCTTTTTATGGCAAAAATTTTCCCCTCTCAGGGGAGGTATTTCCCCTTCCAAAAGGTAGGGGATTGACCAACCCTTTCCCCATTTATCCCCCTCAAAACAACAGGTTTTTTGAGCTTGCCTTTAAGGGGCGTCAGGGGGAAACCCCAAAAATTTTCCAGGGGAAAAAAGGGGCACCATTAAAACTTGTTTTTTTAAACAGAGAAAATTTTCAATTCCGGAAAGAAGTCTCTGCTTGGGGAAGGGGACATTGGGGCCATTGAAAATTTTTTTTTTTTTAAAGGAAGTCGGTCACAATGCGGGATCACAAAAAAGTTTTTATAAATCACTGATATTTTTAACAATCCAAGGGGAAAAGCCCTGCCCCCCTTTTTTGAAAAAGGGGCCAACTTGGATCGCCTCCATTTTTTTTCACTTGATGCTTGATCTGACCTTTTCCCCCCGTCCCCGGCCCCCCTATTCCCCCTATGGTTTTTAAACCCCAGGTTTATTGAAACCCCCGATTTTCCCCACCCCGCACTCCCCCAAAAAATTCTCAGGTGAGCCCCCCCCGCCCCGAAGAAAGTAAAATATCATTCAGGTAGGCACGGTGTACTTCTTAGGAAGGCCCCGGGGTTCTTTTTAGGGGCCCCCTTTTTAAAATTTCCAAAAACCTCTGAAAACCCAAACCCAAAACAAAAGTGTACGGGGAAAAAAACCATCAGGTGTGGGGGAAAAACCCTATTTTCATGGGGACTTGAGACAGGGGAAAACTCCCCAGACCCTTTTGCCGGGGTTAAGGGGGGTAAAAAACCTTTCCCCGGCCTTTTAAACCCCTCGATAGCTCACCCCCCAGGGGGGTGGTACAGTGTTTTTAGCCCCATTTGCTCATTATTACACACCACCAGGTTTGGGAATTTAAATTTTTAGTGGCAAAAACCCCCTTTTACCGGTCTGTTGTTCGGCACGATTAAAACCAAAGCCCTGAACAGCTCCAAAACCATAAATTTTGCTGCCCCCCGGCCCCAACCCCCCTATATGATGGTCTTCTAACTCTTTGCCCCCCCAAAAAATTTCATTTTTTTTAAAGGGGGCCTTTTAAAAAGAGAATGAGTCCCCCCAGATTATTTGGCCATTTTAAAAAAGTTCCCCCACAACACCAAAATTTTCAGCTCCAGTAGCAAACAACGCAACTGTTGCGGGGGGAAAAAAAACAAAAAGTTAGATTCCCCGTCGACGGGGAGCCCCCTGCGGGGGTTTTGGGAAAAAGTCCTCCAAGATCAATAAATTTTTAAAAATGTCCTACCCCGACTGTCTTTAAATTTTCCCTTTTAAAAAACCAAAATTTTCCCGTGTTCCTCCACAAAGCAAATTTTAAAATTTAAAAAATAAAAATTTTTAAAAAATTTTAAAAATTTTTTTGAACCCAGGGTGGAGGTCCAAATTGACCCCAAAAGGGGGGAGGAGGGTTTGAGGGGGGCGGGTGGGGGAAAAAAGAAGGGGAAAAAGGTACTTTTTTTTTTTTTAGCCCCTTTTTTTTTTGTTAGGCCAAAAAAAAATTTTTGGAAAACACAAATAACAGGGTTTTTTTAGTGTGGTTTTTTTAGTTGTCTATTTTCCAAAAAGGTTTTCAGCCCCAAAACCCGTGTGTTTTCCCCCTCTGGTTTTTTTGTAACAAATGTAGTTTAAACCACAAAAGCCATGATTCCCCGATTTTTCCCCAAAAGAGCCAAAAATTTCCTAAAAAGGCCTCCAAAAAGCCTTTTCCCCCCGTTGACCCATAACCAAAGATTTCCAATTTTTCCCTGCCCCGAAAAACCCCAAATTTTAAAAAAAAAAAAAAAAAACGGGCCTTTTCTGAAAAAACCCCCCACAGCCTAAAATTTTTGGGGGTTTTTCCCCAAGATTTTTTTAAAACCCTTTAAAAAAAGATTTTTTCCCCAGTTACCCCACACCCTTTTTTTCTGATTTCCCCCCCAAACCCCCAAAAATTTTAAATTTGGTCTCTACAGGCTTTTTTTCCCTGTTTGATTCACACCCCCTATATAACCCCCAGAAAAAGCCTTTTTCCCCTGGGCCCAAAACACCTAACGGGGACAGAGACCCCCCACACCAAAATTTTACAAGGAAAAGGGGCCGGGGAATTTCACCCCCCCGAAGACATAAAAAGGGGCAAAAGGGGGACGTGTATGATTGGGGGGGGCTTAAAACACCCCCCTGCTGTTTTTAAAGGGTGTTTTTTAAAAAAAGATGCCCATGGTCCTCAGGTTTAGTTAAAATTTTTTAAAAAAAGGGGGGACTGAAATTATTTTTTTTTTAATAGTTCCCCACAGGATAAATTTTTTTCATCCCCTTTTTGTTTTTCAATAAGCTTTTTGCATTTAAAAAATTTTCATTTTTTGGTTTTGGTGCCCCGGGGGGGGCCCAAATCCGCCGGAGTAATCAGCGCTCCCCATGTTTGGGGGCGACTCGAATTTTTAAGATAAGTGTGGTACTCCAGGAGCCGGGGGTTTGCCACAGTGGCATTGCCTCCCTAACGGGGGGGGGCTTTGTCCCCGGGGTGTGCGACAGAGCGGGAAAGGGGAAAAACAAGGCCGATAAAACCCCAACCAGTTTTATTAACCCCACGGGGGAAACCCCCCCAAAAAAAAGACAATTCCCCGGGGTCCAAATTTTGAGGTCCACACAAAGGGAACAGCCCCCGGGGTGTCCCCACAGCAATCCAAAACCCCGGTTTTAAGGGGAAGGGGAAATAGCCCAAAAAGTCCACGGAAAATCCAACCCAAAAGGAAAGGGGGATGTGACAATCCCAGGGGGCCCCAAAAAATTTCGCCTCGCTAAAATCTTGGTTCCTCCACCTCCGCTTTAAAAACTAACAGACTCACCAAACATGAATGTATTGCCCCCTGCTGGGGATCCCCCCTAAAGGCAGAAGGGTTCACACCCATTTTTTTTGGCTGAAAAAGGGAAAATTCCAGAAAATTTGGCTCCATTCGGGCTTGAATTTTTAAAAAGGGCTGGGTCCCCCTTTTGAAAAGACAAATACACAATCCCCCAAAATACGTTTAAAACCAAGGGGTAAATTTTCATTAAAAGTCCGGGGGGCACGGGGCCGGGGAAAAAAGGGCACATTTTAATTTTTAAAAACCCAAAACGTTCCCCCGTATACATAAAAAACCCCGGGGCAGAGAAAAAAATTTTCCCCATTACAAAACCCCTTCCCCCTTTTTTAATTTTGGGAAAGGGGGCTGGGGGCCTCTACGGGGCATTTTTCCCCAAAAACCCCAGAGTCATATTTTGGGGGAAATTTCACCGGCTTCATGCAGCCCCCAAATTTTCATTGTAGCTCTCCCCCATCATTCCCCCCGGTTTTACATCTGGGGAAAAGGGCCCCAAAAACCTCATCCACCCCTCCCCTGACCCCCAAAATAAAATTTTAAAAACCCCCAGTGGTTTTTGGGTTTGCCCCGCATTTACCACCAGCCAGTTCCAATTAAAACCCCCCGACCCCTTTTTGGATTGTTTAAAAGGGTAAACCCCTGGGGGGCCCCCCCCCTTTGGGAAAGGGGCCCCGATCACAAAACCCAATAAGTCTCTGTCCACCAAAATGCGTCCTGCAAGTTTTTACCTCGATGAGCAGAAGTCGTGTAGCTGCGGGGCCCCCCCCCAAAACCCCCCTAGGGTTTTAAAAAATGGGGGTGGTTTTAGTCACTAGGGCCCGTTCTGCCTTTGGGTGCATATCTTCCTCCAGGGGTTTTTGGGTGTACATAATTAAAAAACCCGGGGTGGGAAGGGGTGTTCCTTTTAAAGTGACCAGTGGGGCGGGAAAGGTTTTTCAGATCCCCCGGGGGGCCCAGGCTCCCCCCATCTTAACATTTTATGATGTTTTCTCCCCTTCCAAGGGGCCTTTCCCCTTTGGGGGGGGGGCCCCGGGGCCCGGGGGGGCGGCCCCCCCCCCCTAAGGGGGCTGTAGGGGGTTTGGGGTCAACTCCTCCACTGGATAACTGGGCATGGGCCTTTCAATGCCCAAAAAGCCCACAAAAATAACCCTTTCCCCCCTGCTAGTTTCTCTCCTCGTCGAAAACCAGAAGATGCAGGGGGAAAAATTGGGGCCCCCTTAAAAAATGGGTATCGGGACGAGGTGGTGGCTTTAGGGGAACGTTTTAAAAAGGGGGCAGCGGGGAAAAAAGGGGGCCCCAAATTTTTAAGAGCTGGTGGCCCCCCCTCCCCTCCCCAGCAGAAAACCTCCACTAGGCTTATGGGGGAAAACCTCATCAGCTAGAGCAGCAGCTTGCTCCACGGGGTTTCTGGTCCCTCTACGCCCCTTCCCCCGATCTCAGCGGGGGGATTTTTCGTAAAACTGTTCTTTTAGGATCCCCGGGGAAGGTTTTTCCCCCCTGTTTAAGGGTCCCTCCCCTTTTCCCGCCAACGATGACATACTTTTTTAAAGGGGGGGGCACGTAAGCCTCCCTGGCGGCCCCTTTTTTTGGTCTTGAATTTTTTGCTAAAAGGGGGGGCTACCCCGTTGGGGGCAGATCCGGAAAAAAAACCGTTTTCCCCCCGCACTTGGCCCATACCCCCCCCGCTTTTGGGGGGCGGGGTTGCGGCGCGGTTGGGTTTTAATTGCATAAAAAAGGGAAAAACCAACCCCTCGGTCCCCCCCTTTACATTTTTTAATATGCCCCCCGGGCAGCCAAAAAACCATTAGAAGCATTTTTTTTGGGGGTGAAAAGTGGCCCCCGTAGAAGTGAGATAATGATTTTAAAACTTATTTTCCCCTGGTATTTGGGGGGGTTTCCCCGGGGGTGTGCTGGCCTTGTGGGCTGTGTCATCTTGTCTGCTCCCCCCTCCCTTTGCCCCCCCCTCTCAGCCTGTTATAGTGATGAAAAGGCTGATTGCCCCCTTAAAGGGGCGGGGCCCCCGGGTTTTCCGCGATTTTGCCCCGCCCCTTTATGACAAAACCCAGCCTCACCCCCACAAAAAGCAGGCTGGGGGGGGGCGCCCCAAAAGGGGGGGGGAGAGCAGACATGGGGGCACAGCCCCAAGCCCCAAGGCACACACAGGGGAGACCCCTTTTAAGTACGCAGGCATGTAAGTTTTAAAATCATTATCTCACTTTTACTGCAGCCACTTTTCACACAAAAACCCCGTGCTGCTAAGGGTTTTAATAGGCTGCAGGGGCCTTTTTTAACAGGGGGAAAGGGGGGCCCCCCCGGGGGTTTGGGTTTCCCCCTTTTAAAATTTTCAGTTTACCGAAACCGCCCGCAACCGAAAACCCAACCCCGCCGCAAGTGCGGCCCCAATTTTGGGGAAAAAATGGGGGAGATGGGGTTTTTTAAAACCCATCTGCCCAACGCGGGTAAGCCCGAGCCTGACGGGGGGTTAAGCTTCTGGTAGTGAATTTTTAACCCCAGTCAGGCTCGGGAAAAAAACGCAAAAGGAAGGTTTAAAAACACTTCCCCCAAAAAGGCTAAAAAACGGGAAAAGTCCTGTAAGTATGTGGAGTAACGCATAATGTTCCGGTTTTTTCCCCTTTTTTAAAAACCCCCCTACACACATTTTCCCCGAGGGTCCATAGCTTTTTTAGGCCTTTTTTTGGAGCCCCTTTCCCCCTTGGAGCCCCAGGGAATTTTGACTCGCTTCCTTTTTTGGGGGGTTCCCCTTAAAACCCCCATTGATGTTTTTAAGTCATGAAAGAAGCCCTTTAAAATCCCTGCAGCCCCCTTAAATGGCTTAAAGTCCTTGCGGAAAAAAATCTGGGGAAATTTTCCCCAGGGTGGATTTTTGGGAAAATTCAGTCCCCTTTGGACTTCTAGCGGGGTTTCCCCCATGCGCTGCCCCCCCTGTGCTCTGTGAATGGCGCCCTCTTTTTTTCTACGGTGGCCCATTCCCCCCGCAAAACCTCTCCCTCCTCATACCAAAAAACCCCCTTGGGGTTTTTTTGGGTATTTTTCCTTTTCCCTCCCTTTCCCCCTGGGAATCCTTCCTCCGTGTCAACCCCTTCAGGCAAACTCCCCTTTAAAACCCCCCAATTTTTTTGCTCCTTGGGGGGTCCCTTTTTAAATGGAATTTTTAATTTAGGGGGGTTTTTTTGTAGGCTCCCCCCCGTCCAGTTTTGTACCCCCCAGGTTCCGGGTTTCCCCTTTTTGAGCGGCCCTTTTCCATATTCCCTCTTCTCTGAAAACCCCCCACTGCCCCCGTTTTTTTACTGGGTGTGCGACAGGGGGAAGGGACATCCCGGGGCCATGAACCCCCCCAAAACCAAAATTTTATTGAAAGGGGGGTGGAAAAAGCAAAAAAAGAAGACAATTTCCCTTTTCCCAAATCCCCCCAAAAATCCCCCCCAAAGGGGGAAGAGCAGGTCGTCACCCGGGGAATTTTTTATGCTAGGGGTTAAGGGGAAAAATAGTTCCCCACAAAAGTCCACTGGATCAAAAAACCAAGGAAGGAAGCTGCCCAATCCCATGGGCACAAAGGGGCTCGCCTCAGCTAAGATCTTGGTCACTTCCCCCCTTTTCCAAAATTTCAACTAACAGACCCCATCTTAAAAATGAATGTTTGGGGCCCGTTTTTGTGGGAACCCCCCCCCAGAGGGAGAAGAGTTCACAAAACCCACTTTTTTTTAACAAAAAAGGGAAAAATTTTTGAACCCTGGGGGCCCTTTTTTTCCCCCAATTTGTATATTGACTTTTGGGCCCCCCCTGTGGGGGGACAAATCAAAAAAAATTCCCCCACTAGCTGATGACCAAGGTTTTTATTACATTATAGTCCCCGGGGAAAAAAGGGGGCCGGGGGGGGGGCCAGTTTAAGTTAAAAACACAAAAAAGTTTTTCCCAGTATACATGAATAAAGGGGAGAGAAAAGTTTACACCTTTTTATGTTCCCTTGCCTGGAAGCAAGAAGGGGTTCCCCCCCCTTTCCCCGGGAACAAAAGCTCCAAATTGTTCCCCCACCCCCCGCTAGAAGGGGGGCTCTGAAACCCCCCGGGGTTTAGGGGAGCTTCCCCTAAAATTTTGGCCTGGGGGAAGGGGGGTTGAAAGAAAGTCTGAGGAAAGGGGGAGCACAGACCCCTTCCCCCAAAGGAAAAGGGGGTGGGGAGCTCGCCCAGGTCAGTGGGGGGCTAGTGGGACAGAAGACTTAGGGGAACCTTTTGGGAGGGGAAAACCATGCCCGGGGGTTTTCCCCCGAGGAGACTCTAAAAACCCCGGCGCCGGATCCGTGGTTGTTCGGGTATTTTAACCCCGGCAGCCAAACCCCGGGGGCCCAAAAGGAGGGGAAAGCCTCGGGCCCCTACTCTAAAAAACCGACAGCAAAGCGGCGTAGCAGAGCCTGGAGCAGGGGGCCGGGGAAACGACCCCTTTTGGAAAAACCCCCAGCTGCCCCGAAAACGGGGAAAGGACTAGACAGCGGGAAAAAAGGGCCCCCGTTTTAAAAGGTCCCTTTTTTTCCCTTAAAAAAGCGCGAAGGAAGGTCTCTACAACCACCGGGTTTTTGGGGGGCCCCCCAATTTTTCCCCCGGGTACCCGTATTTTTCCTTCCCCCTTTTTACAATTTTCCCCGGTCTGCAACAGTAAACCTAAAGTAAATGAAAAGGGAAAAAATTTATCATTGGGGGCCTAAAACATTTATTGTGCCCCCCCGCCCCCGGAGACCATCTTTTTCCCTTTTCCCCCAAAGCCCCGTGAAAAACCCCCCCCGGGGTCCCCCCGCTCTACTCGTGGAGACCCCGAACCACCCCCGTCCCCTTACCAACGCCCCCCGGGTATGCCCCACAGTGCCCCGGTACCCCTCCCAATTGCGTAACCCAGTGTTTCCCAACCCCCGTCCTAAAAGGACACCAACAGGTTTTTTTTTTTTAGGTTTTCCCCTTTTATTAGACAGAGGGGTTTGGAATTTCCCCCCTGCAAGTGATTAAAATTTTTACCTATGCAATCCTAAGGAAACCCTTTTAAAACATGACCTTTTGGTGTCCCCTTAGGACTGGAGTTGGGAAAAAACTGCTGTAACCCCGGATTGCAACACAAAATTTTTTTTTCCCAAAAAATTTCCCCCCCTTTATTGACACAACCAGGGAAAAGGGAAGGGGGCACGACCCCATGACCCCCAAAGAACTCCCCCCCTTTGGGTTTTTCCAGTACCCCCCTTTCCCGGGGGGGCGGGGGCATAATTTTCCCCCTTGGGGGACACCATGGCTAAATTAAAAAAAGGGATTTTGGGTTTTCCCAAGCAGCACAAGAAAAGCTCATATTTTTTAAACCCCCAGCCGCATTAAAAGGGGTCCCCATAGGGGGGCCAATTTTTTTAAAAGGGCCCCCTTGGGCCCAAGGGGCACTTTTTAAAATTTTAGGGGTGCGCGGGGGGGTTCGATAAAAAAAAAATTTTTTTGGAACCAAAAGCAAAACAAAAGCTATGGAAAGGCGCCCCCTTTTTAAGCTGAAAAGCTTACAAAGGTGAGGCACCCCCCAGTGTGGCTCAAACCCCCGGGGTCTGAGTGGAACTCCGCCCCTTTTTTCCAGCATGTGAACAGATGCTTTCACAAGGCTTTTTTTTCTTGCACTATGAAAAAAAAGCAAAAAATTTACTCAGCTGCCGCCCCTTTCCCCTTTTCCCCAAAAAAAAGCCTTGGCCCCCTGAACGTTGGGGGTACCATGGGAGAGCGCCCCCGGGGTTTGGCTGCCGAAACCCCCATTTTTAAAAACAAACCCCCCAGCAACACCAAATAACTTTAATTTTACCCCCCGCCTTACAGAAAATTTTGGTTTCCCAGGGGGCCCACATAACCCCAAATGGGGGGAAAATTCACCTGCAGAGTAACAATTTTTTTTAAAATTTTGGGTCCCACAAAGCCATTTTTCAGTATTGACCTAGACGACAAAATTTTTCATAAAGGTCCTTTTCCAAAAAACCCGTATACACATTGACCAAAAACCCCAAAGGGGTTAAAACCCAAATAACCAACTTTAATTAAAACCCCCCCCAATTTTTTCCTATTGACCCAAGCAGCCCCAACTTTTTCAGAGTTTTCCCCAAAGGGGGACAAATTTTTTTTTCAAATTTTTTTAAAAAATTTTGGGTCCCCCTTTACACGTGCCTTTTTGCTCTGTTTTTGCTCCCCTTTTTTTTTCTGTTTTTTTTTTTTGTTTTTGCTCGTGTTTGCTCATAGTTTTTTTTTTGCCCAAAAAAAGGAGTTACGGGTATGGCACCCCCGGAGTTTTTTTCTTTTCCCCCGGCCGGTGACTCCCTTTAGACAGGCGATTCTTTTTCCCTTCCCCTTTCACGGGTGGGGCCCCCCCCCGCCCCGGAGTGGGGCCCCTGTAAAATGCAAAATCAAAAGTGAAACGTCCCCTTCGGGAAAAAGATTAAAGGGGGGGTTTTAATTTGTTTTTTTTTGGGGGCGCCACCCCTGAGTAGTTTTTGGGAAGGGGGGACCGACGCTGGGGGACCCCCCGGGGGATTGGGGAACAGCCCCAAATGTTTTTGCTCCCCACAGGCCCCAAAAGGTATCCCCGGGGGGGGGGCTGCTCAAGATGTTGTGCGGCAGTGCGGTTTCCCCTTTAGTTTTTAAGCGGACAAGTTTTTTAAAAGGGCCCCCGGGCACAGGGGAGTCTCTATAACGGGGGTTTACTGTAAACCACCCCGGCCCCAAACATGGTAAACCCCTGGTTTTTAAATTTTTAGGAAAGGGGGTTTTTCTCAGCAGTTGTGGTGTCCCCCCTTGAAATTTTCCTTTTTGCTCCTTTTCCTTTTTTGTAAGTGGGGGTTTTAATGTCGCCCAGGAAACCCCAACGGGGAAAAGGGGGGGCTTGCTTTTAAAGCCCTAAAACCCGGGGTTTTTCGTTCTGGATGTTTTGGGGAGCCTTGGGTCCCTCCCCTGGGTTTTACCCCTTGGGGTTGAAAACTTTTTAAAATTGGGCTTTTTGGTGGGGTGCTCCCCCTAAAAGGGGGAACCTCCACTCTTCTGGTTTCGCCCCAGCCCGGGGGGGAACTGCCCCCCAGCTTCGGGAAAAGTTTTAAAACCCGGCCCCTTAGTTGTTGGGGGAAAAGGGTTTTTTTGGGAACCCGTGTAAAAATTTCCCCAATCCCGGTGGTTATGGCCCAGGTGCGGCACCCGACCGGTGGACGGCCCAGGGGCCCGCACGGGTTGCTGAGCCCCGCTCCTCTCCAAGTTCTAGTCTGCTCTCGTCAGGTTCTAGACTTTCTTCTCCATCTAGACCATGTGTCTGTTCTGCTGCACTACCCTAGCACTCCGCCCACCAGGACCTAGATTGGCCCTCTATTCTAGGTGATGTATTGCTGGGTTGGATTTCTAAATTAACCAGGTCATTGCTGAGTTGGAGAATATTGCGGCTGCATTTGTGGCTGCAATACCCTCCTGTGACGCACTCGTTGCGGGGCGCCACACTCCCCCTTGGTTGAATACGCTTGTCCCCAAGCGTCTCACTACTCACATTACAGAGGTTTTTTTACATTTTATAACAGGTAATACACTTTTATTAATGACAGGTCATATATGCATAAAAGTGAGGTAGATAAACAGGTTAACACATTGCGCAGACCCGGCGGGCGGGTCGGCTGTCCTTAGAATAAAAGTTCAGGCTGTAGCCGCCAAGTCGCGGTGTTACGGTGCAAACAGGAAGAAGTCTCTTTTAAATAGCAAAGTTCAAACAACAACTTAAGTCACTGATTGAATGGCAGTGTTCCGGACTCGTAGAGCGAACCACCCATCACGGCATATATGGCGCTCATAGGTTTACTATGTTCCCCTCTATACAAGTCTCGGCTTGGATGGCCTCGCAGTAGGTGCGATTCCACATCACGGCGCCCCACAAACAACTTCAGTAACTCATACCCTCCTCCCTTTACGAATCCCCACCCGGTGGACAAGTTAAATGTGCTTACCCACCCGGTTTTAACGGAATTGTTCAGGCAATGGAGATTGGCGCGGGCCTCGCACGGCCTGCATGTTGGCTTGCAGTCGAGTGTGCCACTCGTCCTCTCCGGATACCGACGTTACCTCTTCGTCGGAGTGATGCGGCGTTGTGGATAAAGTCACTACCGGCGTGCTGGTTGTTTGAACCGCTTGAGCTTGGTGGGCAGTCTGGAGTGGGAGCCCGGTTTTAACGGAACCCGAGAAGATACTGTTGCGGCGGCACCCGAACCAGTTGCACCCGAGCTGATCGCCCGGCAGAAGGGTTCCTTGTGGTCTCCCCAGGCGAACCCGGTGTAGAGATCCTCAGGTGAACTGTAGGTCTCCTCGTCATCCTCCTCGACCCCTCCGATGACTACGTCGGGCTGCTCGGCTGGCGAAGACGATGGGAATGGAATCCTCTGGATCGGTGGGTGGCTGTGCTGCAAAGTTCTCGTCTGGGTCGTTGTGCAGGAATTCCAGGCTGCCTGCCTCTTCTTCTGTAGCAGCAGGAATGGTTTTCAATCCCGGTCACCAGGTAGGCCTCTGTAGTTGCAGAGGAGGCCTCCGGTTTCAGGGGAGAAACAGGCGACAGTCTCGGTGTTGTGGAAACCAGTCGGCGGGTTCCGCAGGTGGAACCAGGTAGAGGTCGGCTTCTTTCGTGGGAGCGTTATTGGAAGCTCCGGCTCTGGAACGGGGTCGGCTGCAGGGATCGTCCGCTGGAACGGTCGAGCTGTGGTCCTCACAGGAATGATACAGTCTATTGGCTCCGGTGACGAAGCAGGACAGGTGGTGGGCGACGGTGAGGTGGTGGAAAAGCTGGCGATGTCCGTCTGGGCTTGGAGAAGCGTACCCGGTTGGCTCTGCTGCATCGCATGATGGAGTCCTTCTGCCTAGGGTCGCGCTCCAGCTGCGAATCCGTCCACTCCACAGTCTCACGTAGTCGCACCCGGAGGTCTTGTAGAGCCTCTAGCCAAAGTCGGGGCTGCCGTCTATGGTAAGGGCAGGATCCGGACCCGGTTGGCCTATGGCTGCTCTGGCCTCCGCCTCGACCTCCCGCATTAGGTCTTGGAGTCTCGTTGCTGGCCCATTCTCTTCTTGGGGAAACCACCACCCGTTCAAACCGTAAGACGTTCTGGTAGAGCGGGTGAGAAGGTCTTCTCTCTCTAGTCGGTGTGTCTATCTATGACACTCCCCATTTCCTCTGGGCTTTCATAGTCCAATCGTGGGAAAAGTCTTTGGGGTCCGCCCCCATGGTTGATTCGAGCAATCAGGGCGGACAAAGAGTTTTGGCGCCTTTTGTCTTTAGCCCTCCCACAATGAGGGGGGGTTGACTCACTCCTGGGCTTCACGTGGCGGCTTCTTGTGGCGGGAACGCCATCTTGGGCGCCATCTTGACCCAATGGTGTAAAGGCGGGAAAGTTCTTTTAGGGACGAACAAAGTCCAATTGTAGACAATAAAGTCCAGTTTAAGCACATTATACCCGTTGGGTAACGGGCCTGCTCGTATCCTGTTCGTGACGGCATTTTCTGACTAAACCGCGGCCGGCTGCCCCCGGGTTTAGACAGGCGATTCTTCCCCTTTCCCCTTGTCACGGGTGGACCGCGCCTGCCGTATGGGGGGCCCGGTGTAGTGCAGATCAAAAGTGAAGACGTCTTAGGGGAACAGATTAAAGGGGTTTTAAATTTGTTTTCTTCGTGACGCCACCTATGAGTAGTTCGGTAAGGGCTACCGACGCTGCGGGACCCCCGGGGGATGGACAGCAGCAAGATGTTACCTCCCCACAGGCTGAGCGGTGATCCCCGGGGCTGGAGCTGCTCAAGATGTTGTGCGGCAGCTGCGGTTACCTTCTAGTTAATGACGGACAGTTCATAAGGAATCACGGACACAGACAGTCTCTATAACGGTCTTTACTGTAACCAGCAGGCAATACATGGTATACAGTGGGTTGAGTAGTAGAACGGGTGGACTCAGCAGTGATGGTGTCCCTTAGAAATCCGTAGTGCTCCTCCATTCTAGCTAAGTGGTTACCAATGTCGCCCAGGAATACCAGATCGGGTACGGGGAGGCTGCTTCAATGCCCTATCCATGTTGTACGTTTTGGATGTTTTGGGGAGCCTTGGGTCCCTCAGTGGGTACACCGTGTTAGAACGACTGGAAAATGGGCTGTTGTGGGGTGCTCCTGTAAAGCTGATCCTCCACTCTTCTGGTTCGCGTAGCAGAGGTGAACTGCTGCCAGTTTTCGGTACCAGTGAACCGGCTGTGAGTTTGGGCACGGGAGTCTTTTGGGAACCCGTGTAGATATGCCCAATCCCGGTGGTTAAGGCCTCAGGTGCTGACACCCGACCGGTGACGGCCCAGGGGCCCGCACGGGGTGCGGAGCCCCCGCTCCTCTCCAAGTTCTAGTCTGCTCTCGTCAGGTTCTAGACTTCTTCTCCATCTAGACCATTGTGTCTGTTCTGCTGCAACTACCCTAGCACTCCGCCCACCAGGACCTAGGATTTGGCCCTCTATTCTAGGTGATGTATGCTGGTTGGATTTCTAAATTAACCAGGTCATTGCTGAGTCGGAGAATATTGCGGCTGCATTTGTGGCTGCAATACCCTCCTGTGACGCACTCGTTGCGGGGCGCCACATTTTGTTAGGTGTTTTTTTAGCGTTTTCCGCCAGCGTTTTTCCGCTGAGTTTTATGTTAATTTTATGTTAATCCTAACCACCGGTTGATTAACATGGTTAGTCAATGGATTTCAGAAAACGCTGTGCACATTACAACTTTTTTTTTTTCTCCTTTCCACTTTTTCACCGGTTTTTCCACCGGTTGTCAAGAATAGAGCATGTGACTTCTTTTAGCGTTTTTCCAGCGAGTCTAGCACAAAAAACCAGTCGACCAGCGAAAATCGCTGAGAAAAACGCTGTATTAATGCTGAAAATCGCTAGGATCTCGCTAGGAAAATCGCTAGAAAATCGCTAGGAAATCGCTGCAAAATCGCTAACAAAACGAGGGACACTGCTCAGGTTTTCTGACGGTCTGCAAAGATGCAGAAACGTCAGATGTACACATACCCTTATACTTTTCTTCTGATTGTTCACTCCTGGTTTTGGCTACAAAAACTGATGAGCAATAGCAGACCAAAAACAGACCAAAAACAGAACCAAAAACAGACCAAAAACAGACCAAAAACAGACCAAAAACAGACCAAAAACGCACAGTGTGAATGAAGCCTTTGTAATAAACCTTTGCTGTGCTAAACATACTTTCAGACAGTACATTTGCTGCAAGGGGAGACCAACACATACAAGGCTTAAAGGGGGGTTTACACGTTGCGATATCGGCGTCCAATTTCAATGAAAAGTCACGTGGTTCGATCGTTGGAGCCGATATCGTTCCTGCGTTGTATGGTGGTGTGAACGTCCAATACGATGCAGGAACGATGTCAATGCGATATCGGGGATTGAATGAGCGTGCTATTCAATGCTCCGATATTGAATAGAGATTGGAGGCCGGATCGTGCTGTGTGACAGCCCAACTCCAATGTGAAGTTCAACGTCACCCATTCACTCCCATGTTAAATGGTCGTTCCTGGGTTGGGGGGCGTAGACATCGTACGGACGTTGGATCCAGAAATAGCAATGTCTAAACCTCCGATGCGATGCGGGAGAAACGTGCACTAAATGTGCGCTCCCGCGCCATTGAATTGCGATATCGGACCGATATTGCAATGTGTAACCCCACCTTAAGGCCCCGTTACACGCTTTCAATGGTCGAACGAGCCGACCAACGATCCGACCTGACCTAGATCGCTTGAACGTCATTCAATGATCGCTAGTGAAATGTCACACGTACAAATATCCTTAACGATGCAGCAACGATTTCTGCGACAAGCGAACGATACTTGAGGTCGTTTGATCGCCTACGTCCTTCAGTTCTGAGTAGGCGAAGTCATTAACGACATCATTATCAAGGTGTCACACACACCAATGCTGCAGGTTGGACGGACGATCATTGTCTGATTTTAGGTCCGGTTCAAAAACCTCTGATCAACGATCAGCCAACTTATCGTTGATTCGTTTCTACTTGTCATACGTAATGACGTCGATATGACGTCGTTGCTCCACCCAAAAATCTGTGACATACAAATGATATCATTAACGATATACGTAGCGTGTAACAGGCCCTTTAAATGGTCATTTTACAGTTTACACATAGATATTATTTTTTAGATTAAGGCCACAGATCCTGCTGCAAATTAAACTATACATTAATATATTTTAAGATTACGCCACAAATCCTTGTGCACTTGCTACACAGACCTTCTTTTCAGATGAAGCCCTGAGATCCTGGTGCACAGTGGATACACTTTGTTTTTTAATATGGCCACTGTTCCTGCTGAACAGTGGCTGTGCATAGTTATAATTAGGATTAAGACTACAGATCCTGTCCTGGTGCACAATGGGCTACACATAACTTTTTTTAAAGATTATCCTGCAGATCCTGGCGCAGCGGCCAAACAGATCATTTTTTATTAAGATTAACCCCAGAGAGCCTGGTGCTTGGTGGCCACTTAGACTGTTTGTTAAACATTACACCCACAGAACCTTGTGCAAAGTCACCACCCAGTGCCTTTTTTCATAGTAACCCCAATGTAAATTAACACTGTACTCCAGTAGCATCCTATTCCTGCACTGTTCATAGCAAAATGGCAGCACAAACCTGTGATTTGACCAGGTTATGTAATGCACAGGCCAGCCACTGCCATGACAATACTTGGAATGGCTGCAATGGCACCAGAAGTGTCCCACAACCTAAAAGCTTGTTGATTGGCTGCACTGATGCCTTTTCAACAAGCGTTTTTTCAGTTGGGAAACTCAAACAGGAACGCGGATTGGCAGCTAGAAGTCAGGAATCAGCACCGGAGTGTCCGGTACAAACCTCAAATTTTACAGTTCGGGTTTCTTCATCCCTATTCACTACACAGCAGAAAATGCTCGACAATAGACTTTGCTAAGCCCCCGTCACACATAACGAGATCATGAGTGAGATCGTTGTTAAGGCTGGCTTCACACTGCAGTTTTTCACTGATCAGTGTCCATCAGTGTTTGGGTGCCAAAACCAGGAGAGGAACCAGAAGAGGAACTTGCAGAGAAAAAGTATAATTGAAAGATTGACACCATTTCTGAGTTTTTAGAGACACTCCTGGTTTTGGCACACAAACTGGATGGACACTGATCAGTGGAAAAAACTGCAGTGTGAAGCCAGCCTTAGTCCCAGATTTTGTGATATAACAGCGATCTCGCTACTGATCTCGTTTTATGTGTGACACTTAGCAGCGATCAGGCCCTGCTGTGTAGATCGCTGATCGTTACAAAGTGTTCTGGGTCATTTTTAAGTCGTTGGTCTCCCACTGGGAACGCTGCATCGCTGTGTTTGAAAGGGACAACGACCAGCGATCTCAATACTACGCCCGGGAGTGACAATTCCCAATGACCTCCTATCATTCCGGATGGTTGCTGAGTCGCTGGTGAGATCTGACTGTTTTGACATCTCACCAGCGATCCAAAAGTGACGCACCAGCGATCTCTTAAGGATCATTATCGTTGTCGGGATCGCTGTTGCGTTGTTGTGTGTTATGGGAGCTTCAGCAACCAACTTTTTTTTGTTGGTGTTAGGTAGGAGATGGTTCCATTTTATATTTTTATATGAACTTTAAACTGTTGCTTGTCACAGTAAAATGGGTATCTTATTAAATTCAGAGGATGTGTACAAACACTGTTTATTTAATAGAATTACACTGTAGACTGCTCCCCGTCAGAGTAAAACTTTAGGTTGGATTGTACTTTGTGAACTTCCTTACTGCTTGTAATTATTTGTAGTCTTTTCCAGTAATGGGTGTTGTTACAGAATCTAAATGTTGCATGAGATTAGAATCAAATACGTGAAACTAGATTACAGTATAATAGACGCTCACAAACATAAGTAAAACATTTGCAGCTGTGCAGTCAGATAGACCAACAGACAAACATATTACTGAGAAACTGGCAATATCCATTATAAATGAGCTGAGAGCACACGAGAGAGTTATGGGAAATTTTTCCGGTGAGAAAATGTGTGTTACACTGTATCTTAGTGGTCAATCTATCACTATAAAATAAAATATATATAGTGCTACATCTGTACATACATACAGTATATAGTTATACCTATATAAAAAAAAATCTATCATCTATCTATATCTATCTATCTATCTATCTATCTATCTATCTATCTATCTATCTATCTATCTATATGTATAGTATATACAGTATATCTTTATATACAGCAGGTGAAAAAGTATTTAATACTTCACCAATTTTCTAAGTAAATAAACTTCTTAACATACTTTTGACATTAAATCACTAACAACCCATCCAATCCACACAGACAAAAAAAAAAAGTCAAAACACTGATGTCCATAAATGTAGTGATGTGTCATAATGAGAGATGAGGATTTCCTTGGACGAAGTGTCCCTCTGTCCGCACTGCTGCTCCAAGACTGAAGGAACCAAGACACAGGGATGTCTAGATCAACTTATGTTTTTATTGTCCGACGCGTTTCAGAGCCACATACCAAGCTCCTTCCTCAGGGAACATCAAGATCATACTGAACACTATCTTAAATAACAGACAAAAGGCGCCAAATGATGATGCAGACATAATT
This sequence comes from Allobates femoralis, assembly GCA_033576535.1. Lineage (NCBI taxonomy): Eukaryota > Metazoa > Chordata > Amphibia > Anura > Aromobatidae > Allobates > Allobates femoralis. The sequence continues at coordinate 433,086,443 of JARQOC010000002.1, read as the reverse complement.
GTAGTGACATCAGCAAGCAGGGAGGATCCCAACATGACATCACATTGTTTGACAACAAAGTCTCGTAGAGACTGTAATCATTATCAATGTAAATTTCACAATGCAATGTCTACAAAAAGTGCAAACACTTGATAACAAACAAATTAATATAAAAAAAGTAAGAAAAAAATAACATAACGAGAAATGAGAAGAAAGAAAACAAACAGTGTGGAATAGAACTCACAAAAAAGAGAATGGTAATCTATATCATGAATTGCGTAGGCTTTCTGCCTATTGTGTTATATATCCACATACATATCTAAAGAGATAGAAAGGAATGAGTGAGTCAAAGTTAAAAAGAATTGATTTAATGAAAATATGCAGTAGAATGAAAAATGTGTTTATATTAGGGTGAAAGTAACAATTATATCTGAAGATCAAAGGATAAAAAGAAAAATCTTGCGTGATATATAAGTGCACTATAATATATATATCTGAAAAATGTGTATCAGGATATGGTGTTGAAGGTGGGAGTCGAACTGGTGATAAAAACTAGGATAATCATTGTCCAAAACTGTGTACTCAGTGTATGTACTGCGCTAAACTGTCAGTGACGAATAAACATTATCAATAGAAAAGGAGATGAATATTATATGTTCACAAAGCTTATGATAATGATCTTTCTCTTTATAGATCTCAAGGTACCGTCACAGGCGGCAATTTTGCAAGCAATTTCACTGGCAATTTGCTGGTTGCAGTGAAATCATGGATACATGGTTCCATTTCTACACAAGCAACAAAACAGAACCATGTATCCATTGATTTCACTGCAACCAGCAAATTGCCAGTGAAATTGCTTGCAAAATTGCCGCCTGTGACGGTACCTTCAGAATGTTAAAAGATTGTTGGGAAGGCTGAAATGAAGAAGGGCAACGATGAGATCAATAATCCAGGTACTAGTGGTTATAAAAATCATGGACATGTGTATTTACAAATAACAAACAATTATTCAGTTCATTTAATTAAAAATATGCATATATATAAAAAATTAATTTATTTGGAATTAAATATTAAACGTCAAGCGTTAAAAAGGGATACATTTGATAAAAAAAAAGTAAGTAGAATCGTGCCGCAACTGCAAAGCAACAAGAGGGGACAAATTGACAGTAATTGGATATGTGAACTTAATATTATTATATCATAGATCGGCACATAGTGATCATTAGATTATTAATATATCCATGGTTGCACAGAGCAACTTCAAAAGAAAAAAATAATGAGAGGGAGAAAATTATAAGATTTACATGTGCCAGTGATTATTTGCGCGTGCCAATGATTAAATGTAACATGTTAGTGATCAGATATGAATAAATGTAATCACAGGTGCGTGCCCGTAATCAGATGGGAAGACCTGCGCATGTCAGCAATTAGATTTAAAGACCGGCGCGTGTGCCAGCAATTAAAATACAAAGACTGGCACGTGCCAGTGATTAGATGGAACAACTGGCTCGTTTATGCCAGTGTACTGATAGAAGAACACAATGAGGATTACAAAGGGAGGATTTAATTACGCAGTGAAGATGACACTGGCAAACTGTAACAATAGGGATTATGAAGGAGGGATTTAGTTATACAAAGAAAATGACAATGACTAATTGTCATCATTATTATAAGCTTTGTGAACATATAATATTCATCTCCTTTTCTATTGATAATGTTTATCAATCACAGACAGTTTAGCGCAGTACATATACTGAGTACACTTTTTTTGGACAATGATTATCCTAGTTTTTATCACAGTTCGACTCCCACCTTCACCACTATATCCTGATACACATTTTTCAGATATATATATATAGTGCACTTATATATCACGCAAGGTTTTTCTTTTTATCCTTTGATCTTCAGATATAATTGTTACTTTCACCCTAATATAAACACATTTTTCATTCTACTGTATATTTTCATTTAATCAATTCTTTTTAACTTTGACTCACTCATTTCTTTCTATCTCTTTGGATAAGCATGTGGATATATAACACAATAGGCAGAAAGCCTACGCAATTCATGATATAGATTACTATTCTCTTCTTTGTGACTTCTATGTGTGGCGCCCTGCTGCTAGGCGCCACAGAGTGGTATTGCATTTATTATTTATATGTAATACTAGCTGTAGTACCCGGGTACGCCCGGTTAATAAATAACTGATGTTATCTATAACAAAATATAATTTGAATATGTCATATTAATGACCTGTGGGAAAATAGAAGCTGAGCTGTGATTGGTTGCTATAGGCAGCTTAATAAATCTCCAGCCAACAGTAAACCCACCCCCTGGCCGGGCAGTATATGTTACCTCACAAATACACATAATAGACAGCTCATGTGACTGACATCTGCCTTAATTCCCTATATGGCACATGTGTTGCACATTGGCTGTTTTTAATCAGATGTTTATGTTTGGAAAATAAAGATAGCACACGTATGAGGCGAGTTGTGTGAGGTGATTTGTGCACATCTGTGTCTGTCTGTGTGGTGTGTGTGTCCCTGGGGTATGTATGTGTGTGTCCCTGTGGGGGGGGTATGTGTGGTGTGTGTCTCTGTTGTGTGCGTCTCTTTGTGGTGTGTGTGTGTCCCTGTGGGGTGAGTGCATGTGTCCCTATAGGGTGTGTATGTGTGTGTGTCCCTGTGGGGGGGTCTGTGTGGTGTGTGTGTGTGTGTATCTGTGTTGTGTGTGTCTCTTTGTGGTGTTGTCCCTGTGGGGTGAGTGCATGTGTCCCTATAGGGTGTGCATGTGTGTGTGTCCCTGTGGGGGGGGTGTCTGTGTGGGGTGTGTGTGTCTCTGTGTTGTGTGTGTCTCTGTGTTGTGTGTGTCTCTGTGTGGTGTGTGTCTCTTTAAGGGTGTGTGTGTGTGTCCCTGAGGGGTGAGTGCATGTGTCCCTATAGGATGTGTATGTGTGTGTGTCCCTGTGTGGGGGTCTGTGTGGTGTGTGTGTGTCTCTTTGTGGTGTGTGTGTCCCTGTGGGGTGAGTGCATGTGTCCTTATAGGGTGGCTATGTGTGTGTGTCCCTGTGGGGGGGTCTGTGTGGTGTGTGTGTCTGTGTCATGTGTGTCTCATTGTGGTGGTGTGTGTTGTGTGTCCCTGTGGGGTGAGTGCATGTGTCGCTATATGAGTGTGTGTGTGTCCCCTTGGGGGTGTGTGTGTGTCTCTATGTTGTGTGTGTCTCTTTGTGGTGTGTGTGTGTGTGTTTGTTCGGGTGCGTGGTGAGTATCCAATGTAGGGGCTGCACCTTAGCGACTATACACTTGCTGTTACTCTTTGTGTGCATGTGTTGTGTATATATGTCCCCGTGCGTGGTGAATATCTCATATTGGGGCCCCACCTTAGTGACTATATGCTGGTATGTGCTGTTAGTCTTTGGCGCTATCATTAAGCCCCTCTCATTCACAACTGTAAACTGGTAACTGTCACTTTTTCCCCATAATGTAGATAGGGGCAAAATTGTTTGGTGAATTGGAATGCGTGGGGTTAAAATGTCGCCTCACAACATAGCCTATGATGCTCCCGGGGTCGAGACGTGTGACTGTGCAAAATTTTGTCTCTATAGCTGACAGCTGTCGATTTTCCTCCAATATTTTTCCATTCACTTTTTCCCCATTATGTAGATATAGGGCCAAAATGGTTTGGTAAACTGGAACGCGCAGGGTTAAAATTTCGCCTCACAACATAGCCTATGACGCTCCCGGGGTCGAGACGTGTGACTGTGCAAAATTTTGTGGCTATAGTTGCGACGGTGTAGATGCCAATCCCGGATATACACACATACACAAATACACACATACACACATCCAGCTTTATATATTAGATTATTGTAAGTTGCTAGTTTAGGATTTAAATCTTATGGAGTCTATTTTTACACTCACTTAGGACCACACCATCTAGAGTAGGGCGAATCAGTACTTGGTAGATCCCAGACAGGTGGGGGCTGAGCTGAGGATAGAGGAAGAGTGACAGTTGACAGTTTACCTCAGACGGTGCTGGGAAGGCAGACAGAGTGGTCAGGCCTGGAAAACCAGCTGAGTGGAGGGTACCCCATCTTTATGTGGGGACAGGACAGAAGGCAACGGGCCAGGGCTGGTAGGAGCTCAGGGGACTGGCGGGTGAGGTCTACAAAGGTGGGAAAGATAGAAAGACAGAGAAAGAGAGTAGAAAACCCTGAAAGACAAAGAGAGGACATCTAGAGACTCCACAAGAGAAACCCTGAGTTGGTAACAACACCCTAAAAACCAAACTGTACCGTGTCTTGTTATGCCATCAGTTGGTACCGAGTAAAGCAGAGTTAAACTTGAACTGGTTTCTGTTATTCTTCCTGCCGCAGCCTGGAGGGCTCAACATCATCATCAACATCAGTTCAGCAGATGGGTAAGAACTGTAGTGCCACCATTACCATCACTGTCCTCCCTCACTGTCTCACCACAATAGCTGCCCTGAGGTAAAGCTCCACCTGTGGGGAGCTGTACCACACTTAGCTGCCTCAACCATCACCTCAGTGGCCGGCTGGCAGCGCCGGTACCATCTTACCGGACTCTACAGGTGGCGTCACGTTCCCCTGTAAATAACCCCTTTAACCCCCACCATTAACACCAACCTTTTCTAATTGATCACCAGGGCACGGCATCACCATCCGTGACTCCCCACACAGTAGCCCCGGTGTCCGAGTACCCAATCCCTTAGCTCTGGCCGTATCAACTTTGGCGTCACGAACAGGATGAACCAGCTGCGCCTAAAGACTTTATTATTGACTAACTGTGTGGATTATAAAAACTGAGCCCAGCCGCCATTACACCGCCTCACAAATTTAAACTGCGTCACTACAGCAGTAGAAAGAGCGGGAAGATAAAACCCGCCCCCTCCGCTCTGCCGAGGAGTGACGAAGGTAGTGGCGGGCTCCGGAAAAGCCCATAGAAACTTCGTTGTGGGCGGGCTTAAAAGTGCAAAAAAAGAACTATGTGCCAGCCCAGGGGCGTGCCTTGGTCCCTCAGCAGGCATGGGCCATTCAAGAGGCTCCAAAAAGTCTCCCGCCCCCCATTGCTCTCAATCAAGCAAGGGGGTGGGTTGAGCGCCAGCCCACACCTATTGAGGCTATAAGAACTAAACAGGGTGCGGTCGGGAGCAGATGCATGATACCTGTTCAGCTCCGGACCCGTTACCAGAAATCAGGTGTGAGCTAATGGCTGTCCCCAATTTCAAACAGTTTTTTGCAAGAAATTGAGCAAGACATTCTAATGGACTGTGCAGACCAGGTGCATTGCTGCGGGAGATGGACGTTGAGGACGGTGCCTTTTGGAGGACTGCCCTGGACGACTTACAATCACAGATACGGGAAGTAACTGAGTGGACTGTCCGGCGCTGGGGAGCGGAGATGGTGCTCCAGCTGAACCGTAGACGGAGGGCTGCAGTTCAAAGAGAACAAGAGCTCCGGGTGTCGGTTGCTACTCAGACTGACCGCCCGGTAACCCCTGAAATGCTGGATGATCTATTAGAACCGGTTCGTGTACCCTGGTCAAGTCCGGAGAGGAGAGAGCTGCCGAGGTGGAAGACCTCATACAATTCTCTGAGGAGCCTGAGCTGATCGTGGAAGAACCGGAGGAGTACAGCGGTGACCAGGATGGTGTCGGGGAGGAGGAGAGTTTGGAGGAAGAAGGAGTTGTCGGCGGCGAGGAGGAGGCCAGACCCCGCGAGCTATGGAGGGTCGCAGTATCAGCGCCAACAACAGCGGGCAGAGGGAAGAGAGAAGCGTTCTGCACCAATAGCAGCGGACATACATGGCAACCGGTGGGCCGTCCCTGGTTTACCCAACCTGAACCCGACGATGAGGCTGAATGACATGGAGACGCAAGGCATGGTATGCAAACAAACTTGAGACCCGCCAA
>JARQOC010000002.1:432994743-433070838 GCA_033576535.1 Allobates femoralis | reverse complement strand
CAGTGGTGTATACAGCCCCTATATACAGCAGCCCCAGTGGTATTGCAGCCCCAGTATACAGCCCCTATATACAGCAGCCCCAGTGGTATTGCAGCCCCAGTATACAGCAGCCCCAGTGGTATTGCAGCCCCACACAAATGCTGGCACACGTCCCCCCTGTTGTAAGGCCCCCCCTGCTGATTACTTACCATCCCTGGTCTTCAGCAGCACCCCGGCGCCGGTCCTCTGTGCTCCGGTCCTCGGCGATCCCGTCCTCTGTGCTCCGCTCCACGGCTGCATCCGGGTTCCCCGCGCGTCACAGAAGCAATGACGTCATCGCGTCGGCGACGCGCGGGGAACCCGGATGCAGCCGTGGAGCGGAGCACAGAGGACGGGATCGCGGAGAACCGGAGCACAGAGGACCGGCGCCGGGGTGCTGCTGAAGACCAGGGATGGTAAGTATTCAGCAGGGGGGGCCTTACAACAGGGGGGACGTGTGCCAGCAGATTGGGGGGCATTATACACATATATGCACTGCTCCCCCTGCCGCTGATTGACAGGGGGATGCAGTGCATATGTAATGAGCGGCCCCACGTGACGGGGCCGCTCATACAGCAGCCTCCCCCCGCCTCCTCCTGCCTCCCCAGCACCCGGACAGAGCCCCCACCCCACTCACCCCGTATAGTGACTCGTGTATAAGCCGAGGGGGGGACTTTTCAGCCCAATTTTTGGGCTGAAAAACTCGGCTTATACACGAGTATATACGGTACATCTATTTTACAATAAAATGATAGCTGAATTGTACTGTGTGTATACATATATATGTATACAAACACACATACTCTGTTGGTATCACTGCATATGTTGGCTGTCTGGCTAATACAGTATATACAGGGTCAGTGTTAGTCACTGTATACACATGCTCTGTGGTTGGCACTGTATACACAGCCTCTGTGGTTGGCACTGTATACACAGGCTCTGTGGTTGGCACTGTATACACAGGCTCTGTGGTTGGCACTGTATACACAGGCTCTGTGGTTGGCACTGTATACACCGTGTCTGTGGTTGGCACTGTATACACTGTGTCTGTGGTTGGCACTGTATACCCAGGCGCTGTGGTTGGCACTGTATACACCGTGTCTGTGGTTGGCACTGTATACACCGTGTCTGTGGTTGGCACTGTATACATAGCCTCTGTGGTTGGCACTGTATACACAGGCTCTGTGGTTGGCACTGTATACACAGGCTCTGTGGATGGCACTGTATACACAGGCTCTGTGGTTGGCACTGTATACACAGGCTCTGTGGTTGGCACTGTATACACAGGCTCTGTGGTTGGCACTGTATACACAGGCTCTGTGGTTGGCACTGTATACACCGTGTCTGTGGTTGGCACTGTATACACCGTGTCTGTGGTTGGCACTGTATACACAGGCTCTGTGGTTGGCACTGTATACACAGGCTCTGTGGTTGGCACTGTATACACAGGCTCTGCGGATGGCACTGTATACACAGGCTCTATGGTTGGCACTGTATACACAGGCTCTGTGGTTGGCACTGTATACACAGGCTCTGTGGTTGGCACTGTATACACCGTGTCTGTGGTTGGCACTGTTTACACAGCCTCTGTGGTTGGCACTGTATACACAGGCTCTGTGGTTGGCACTGTATACACAGGCTCTGTGGTTGGCACTGTATACACCGTGTCTGTGGTTGGCACTGTATACACAGGCTCTGTGGTTGGCACTGTATACACCGTGTCTGTGGTTGGCACTGAATACACAGCCTCTGTGGTTGGCACTGTATACACAGGCTCATGTTTATTTACTGCATATCCCACCCACCCTCTGTGACAGTGTCTGTGATTGGTTGTGTCAGTCAAAGTGCACCCCACAATCTGTGCTAGAGTGTGTAATTTGATGTCATTCACATTAGTGAAAAGGGCGGCACGGTGGCTCAAGTGGTGGCTCAAGTGGTTAGCACTGCAGCTTTTGCAGTGCTGAGGTCCTGGGCTTAATTCCCATCAAGGACAACATCTGCAAGGAGTTTGTATGTTTTCTCTGTGTTTGTGTGGTTTCCTCCCACATTGCAAAGACATACTGATAGGATGTTTAGATTGCGAGCTCCAAGAGAGAAAGCATTACTGATGTATGTAAAGTGCTATATAAATGAATAAATATTATCATTAGTGTATGGCAATGAAGGTGTCATCATATTAGTGTAAAAATAAATAAACAATTGGAAAAATTGCATGGGGTACTCCATATATTGATACTCAGTGCAGATAAAGCACGTCTCTGCAAACTGCAAGCCCAGCCATGTGCATTATATTGGCTGTGTATAAAAATATGGGGGATCCCATATTTTTGTTTTATAATTTAAATAATTTAAAAAAAACTGCATGGGGCAACCCCAATTTTGATATTCAGCCAAGATATAGCTCATGGCTGGGGGTTGACATTCTCTCCCTGGGGAGGCCCATAGTTATTGGTCCCTCATAGGCTAAGAATAGTAACCCACAGCCACTCCAGAATTTGGCGCATTCAGTAGACATGCCAAGTCCTGGCACTTACCTGGCTCATCTCAATTTCCCTGGTGTGGTGGCAATTGAGGTGAGACTACCAACCCCCAGACGTGCACTCTATGTATCAAAATTGTGGGTACCACATACAACTTTTTTTAATTAGTTATCTTCTATTGACACTTTAAACACTATTTGGCCATATTCACTTTGGGGTGCAATCACTTTTGTTGCCAGCAGTTTAGATTTATTCTGTTATGCAATTAGTGTCAGGGTGGGTCACTTGTTAGCTGGGTTCAAATCCCACCAAGGACAACATTTGCAAGGTGTTTGCATGTTCTCCCTGTGTTAGTGAGTGTGGGTTTCCTCCCACACTCCACAAACATACTGATGGGGAATTTAGCTCCAATGGGGACAGTATTGCAGATGTATATAAAGTGCTGTGGTATTAGTGACCCTATGTAAGTGATTAAACATCATTATACAAACTGTGCACTGAATACATGTGACAAAGGGTCATATCTTCAGTGTCCTATGAAAAGATATAACAAAATATTTACAAAAATGTGAGAGGTGTGCTCACTTTTGTGTTATACAGTATATTAGATGCATTATGGTACCTTTACACGCCGCTACGGAAGGTTGGAAACAACCGGGTGTCTCACGTGCACGAGCATGTTCCAACGGTTGCAAACGGTACCCGATACCGCCTTTACACGCCACTATAAGGTGCTCTACAGAAGGTTTAATCTATCTCTGGAGGCACCGCCGGGTGCCACAAGTTACCTTCTGTAGAGCACCTTCCCTCATTTACACGCCGCTACAGAAGGTAATATGGGAGGACCTGGGGCAGCAGGGACAACACATAGGCGTGCCAGAATTGTGGATTACGAGACGCTCGTACGATGATTGGACAATGCAATAGTATCAAGATTGGCCAGCCAGCACAGGAAGGCTGGCTAATACATGATGCTATTGCAATTGTGTAGTGTGACTGGTCAGCTCCTTAAATATGCCGCCCTATGCAGCGACAACCAATCGTAATGCAGGAGCTTCCACCAATGATCGCTGAAGGGGGGCGGTAACCCGGAGCCTGTGTCACGCCCCAGGGAGTTAACTAGGTGACGAAAAAACCTTCCTGTACCTCATTTAGACGTTGCTACCATCGGGTTGAAACCAACCTGTTTTAGAGCACTGTTTTACCTTACAAAATATCGCCACAGATTAAACTGTGTTGATATTTTTATAGTGAATCAGCACATCCAATATTTAATGGCAAAAAGTTACTTTATTGATTAAAATTAATTCATATAAAAATTATTTATTATACACAACATGTCCTAAGTGGGAACACAGTCCCTATCATGCACAAAGTACTAGGGTGGGCTACAAAAAAGCACAAAAGTACCAGCAATTACTAACAGGGGAACAGAAATAATATATTTACAGCACCATCACACTTGTGTTAAAACGGTCATTAAATGATCATATATTGAATACTAGAGTGTTCAAATTACCTGGTGCCTGAATGGACTCCTTTGGACCCCTGACTGCCACAGTGCTCCTGCCTCAATCCCACAGCCGACGTACGTTTCAACGTTAATGTTTTCCTCAGGGCGTGCATCCTGAGGAAAACATTAACGTTGAAACGTACGTCGGCTGTGGGATTGAGGCAGGAGCACTGCGGCAGTCAGGGGTCCAAAGGAGTCCATTCAGGCACCAGGTAATTTGAACACTCTAGTATTCAATATATGATCATTTAATGACCGTTTTAACACAAGTGTGATGGTGCTGTAAATATATTATTTCTGTTCCCCTGTTAGTAATTGCTGCTACTTTTGTGCTTTTTTGTAGCCCACCCTAGTACTTTGTGCATGATAGGGACTGTGTTCCCACTTAGGACATGTTGTTTTTATATGAATTAATTTTAATCAATAAAGTAACTTTTTACCATAAAATATTGGATGTGCTGATTCACTATAAAAATATCAACACAGTTTAATCTGTGGCGATATTTTGTAAGGTAAAACGTGTTTCAGGTGAAGCACCTAATTTTAGGGGGATCTTTTTATGTGTATGTTTTAGAGCACTGCTCTGAAACAGGTGTCGACAGTGATGGGTGGCAACAACCTAGCTTACACGCCGATACCTCGGGTTGATTTGACGGTGCAAGATACATTTGTCTCCGACACCCAGTTGTTTCCAACCTTCCGTAGCGGCGTGTAAAGGTACCATTATAGTTCGAATTTTTTTGTAACTAATGTATTTGGGGCTTAGTGTAGCTTTCCTCTCTGCCCTTAAACTTGTCTATGGTCTACCGATTGAATCTAGATAGACTGGAAGGAAAGACAAGCTGCTTGAAGGACATGCGGATACAACCTCTCACTAATAACATATTGTTTTATGAAAAAAAAAAATCATGTTTCTTCTTACCTATTTTTTCTCAGCATCTTGATAAGCATAAAAAAATGTATTAAATATAAACTGAAGTTCTTAAGCAGGCGCTGTGCAACTGCACAGTGGAAATTGATAGACTGGCTCTCAGGCTGTATAGATTTTCTATTTTCTTTCCTAGTGTAATATAATAAACTGATAAATAAGTATCTGTTAGATGAGAAAGGAGGACAACTCTGTTATTTATTTGTATTGCTGGGAATGCTTCCATTAAAGCACAAAAGGCAAATATGGCTTCAATTGCTTTAGTATCCATAGACTAATATAACAAAAAATCTGTATAGTGAACTGCAGATGGAACTAGAAGTCTAGCAAAAGCTTGAAAGAAGCTTTGATTCATAGTACGCTGTACATAGTCCTTTTCTTATTTCATCTTATTTTTCTTATATTCATTGACATTATCTTTTTTCATTTAATATCTCAATAAATGAGTATGGCAATCCAGTTGTTCAGTGCAGAAGAAAACAGGAAATTAAATAATAGTAAGACTATGTATGTGTAAGAAAGGAGTAGCAGGGGTTGTATGAAAACAAATGCAATATGTGCTTAAAGGGTTATCAGAGAATATAAAATTCACATTGATGGGAAAAAGCAGCACTCAATTTTAATACCAGGGAAAGCCATTACTTAAAGGGAACCTATCAGCTACTTCATGCCCCCCAAACTATCTCTGACTGTACCAGCGTTTCATAATACTATACTAAGCATCTGAGTCATTCGACAGGGTAGGGGGTACTCGGATACCGGGACAGGTGGTTACTTCAGTGGGGATCACAGCTGGTCAGTTCCCGATTCCGTGCCCTGGACCCTCAATGGTGGGTTGGGTTTGATGATGATGCGGGATTTGGTAACATGACGCCACCTGTGGTACCTAGTAATAGGGTTACCAGCGCTGCGGCTGGCCGCTGAGGTGATGGAAATGCAGCTTTGGTAGTACAGCTCCCCACAGGCGAAGCTTTACCTCAGGGCAGTGGGGTAGAAGATGGGAGTCATAGTCCTCACCTCTGTGATGCTGTAGAGGATGAAAAGGAGACCAGACACCAGATCAGCTCAAACAGTTCTTTACTTGCACCAGGTGAAATTGGTACACAGTACAGTCTGGGTTAACCGGGGGCAGTTGACACAGATTTTGGAAGCTTTTCCAGAGTCTGTCAGAGGTGTCCTTAACATGGCTCTCCTGGTCCTTTTCCCTTCTGTGCCCTGATGGTCTTCTGTACTCCCACTCATGAGTCTAGTCTCTAGTCCTCGGGGTCTGTTGCCTAAAGTCTCTCTAATTCTCAGCATCGTGAAACCAGCTATGGAGCTGATGTTGGACTGCTTGATGGGTGCTGTGGCTCCCTTATGTTGGGCCCACAGCCTGCCAGTCTGCAGTTAGGGATAGCTATAACCATAACTACCTGCCTCAGTTCCGGTGTACCGGTGATGACCTGCTGGCTCCGACCAGTCCTGGAGTGGCCCCCTTCTCTGTCCTGGTCACCCCTCTTCTTAGAGGTGTCCTCCTGTCACGGTCGCAGGGTCCCCTGCATCCATCTTCTCTGCTCTCCTACATCGTCTGACTGACTAGTCTTCTAACTGCCACTCCTCGTCTACAGCTCATCTAGGCTCCATCCCCTGGGACCTACTGAATATACGGTCCCCTGTACTAAGGTGGCCTATTGTATGGGTGTTGGGTGCAGACTCTGTAGGGTCCTCCATATCCATGGCTATGGAGGCACTGCACCTTCTGTTTGGGGTGCAGTACCTCCCTGTGGCACCTTGCCATATGCGTGCCACACATCCATGTCTAAGCTAATACTGTCATGTTAAAGTTGAAAAAATGCATTTATACACTTACATTTTCTTATGTAAATAAGCCACAGACCGGTCTAAAAGGGCGTTCATAAGGTATCCATCCCTGCCTTTCTTCCTTGGTTATCATGCCCCTATAACCTAATTTACAAGCACTGTCCCTTCTTGGTAGATTCTAAAATGTATGGGCTGCTTCCTGGTATGGCGTGTTTCTCTTCCCTATCCATGTACTCAACTGCATCTATTTCTGGTCCTGTGCATTGTGGGTGAGTATTGGGTGTACTTGCTGGCTCCAGATCATGCGCTCTGTGCATTCTGAAGCGGGCAGGTACATCCAATACTCACTCACAATGCCCACGACCGGAAATAGATGCGACTGGTGTGTCATACCTGGAAGCAGCCCATAGGTTTTTAGTATCTACAAAGAAGGGGGCAGCACTTGTAAATTAGATTATCACTCCCACAGGGGCATGATAACCACAGAAGGAAGGCAGAGATAGATACCATAGGAATGCCCCTTCAGACCAGTCTGCAGCTCATTTACATAAGAAAATGTAAGTGTATAAATGCATTTTTTGCACTTAACATGACAGTATTAGCTCAGACAGGGATGGTTAGAATCAGTGGCGTAGCTGGCCAGCTTCGGGCCTCGGGGCGAGATCAACACCCAGGCCCCCCATGTGAGGCCCGGGGGGGGGTGCTGGTGGAGAGAGGTGAGAGCCAGGGGGGGTGCTGGTGGAGAGATTTGAGGACCGGGGGGGGTGCTGGTAGAGAGGTGTGAGGACCGGGGGGGGAGGAGGGTGCACTGCTGACACTCACCGCGGCCGCCGTGCGTGCGTCTGCTGTAGGAGGGGAGGATGGGTGGGCAGAGCTGCAGAGCAGGAAGTCCCGTCCTCCCTCCTCTCCGGCCGCGCGGAAGCCGGCTGCCAGCACGGGGCCGCCCAGGGGGTGCGGGGCCCCCCCAGGGAGTGCGGGGCCCCCCAGGGGGCGGGCAATGGGCTCCTCAAGCCGGGGGGGCCCGGGGCGATCGCCCCCCCTGCCCCCCCGCTAGCTACGCTACTGGTTAGAATAGTACTATGAAGCTGCAGGGACAGATAGTGATAGCGGCTGGGCATAAACTATCTGACAGGTGACAGGATTAGTACTTAATATCAAGTTTTACTGTCCAAATAATCTCTCTTAATAATACTTTTTTTCTTCAGTCTCCTCCACGCATTGAACGATTAACTGTTTCTACTCCATAGAAAAGAAACTCATTTCAATCTTCATCATGCTTCTCTATGAAGTGTCTAACAGCTCCTAAGTATGTAACATTTTTATTAAACATATAAAAAATATGCCCAAGATTCTACGTTTCAGCTTACGTATAGTTATGAATGCAATGAGTAGGCGAAAAGCGGCACTCACACAAGCATGCTTGCAGTTGAGGCTACTTTATTGTAGATCCATGGGGTTAAGGTGCAGGGAGGGGGGTAACAGGACAACGGTCACCGTTTCGCGCTAAGTAGCGCTTCCAAGGGTCCTGGAAACAGGTCTGAGGCATCAGCTCTGACCTGAAATAGGCGAGACCTCTGACATCACTCACTTACAATTATATTACATACAGGTGAATTAAAAACAAGAAATCAATATACAATTGCAAGAATGTAAACAAATATGACTGCTAAATGCCGTAAGGATCATCATTATGTTTTTTAAATTGTACTTACTCTGAGACTCACAGATTTTTTATGTGTGTGCACAGCAGTTTAAAGGGAACCTGTCAGGTGGTTTATGTCCCTCCAGTTATCACTGTCTGTAGCTGCAGCTTTATAATACCAGTCTAATCATCCCTGTCTGAGCTCATAGTGTAATGTGAAAGGTGAAAGAAAAGCATTTATACACTTATATTTCAGTCCCCACCTTGGAGGAAGGGGACTGTCTGGCAGGATAATAGTTAACTCACTTTTAACTTGGATAGCTAAAGGACCTGTGTGATGTAACGATCATGTGACCTAGTGGGCGGAGTTAAGCCAGCAAACATATTATGTTCTATGAGAACTTAGCTCCGCCTATTGTAGTCACATGGTTGTGACATCACATCAGGTCTCCCAACATGTTCTAGCACAAGGCTGAAATGTTAATTATTAACCTGCCAAACAGTCCCCGTCCTCCAAGCTGGGGACTGACTGCCTCATTACATAAGGAAATGTAAGTGTATAATTGCTTTTTTTTCACCTTTCACATTACACTATGAGCTCAGACAGGGATGATTAGAATAGTATTGTAGTGAGGTGAGCAATTCAGACTGTATCATAGAAATGGATATGGAAATGAACTGTGCACAGTCCGCTACTGCCCCTTGTGGACAAGTGCTGAAACAAACGCAGGGAAGTGGGAAATTCCCTTTTCAGCAAATGTGTTTACCCAGGAAGAGAGAGAGCAGGCAGTGCAGTGCAAATCCAGAGCTGAGCAAGGGAAGACCTGCTTGTGGATGTCTGTTGAAAGTGGACTACTTTGCTACACGTTGCCGGAAAAATCACCCTGCAGAAGCCCCCGTGACTGATCCTGGGCCACTGGACTTTGGTGCTGTGACTCTGGCCGCTCTGCAAAACCTTGCCCGCCGAGCACCCGGAGTGCATGTGCAGGGGCCGTGACCGACATAAGGGAGCCATTTGTGCTGCTGTGGGCCCCCTTCCGCTGCTCGGTGTGCCCTGAGACTGGGAGAGACATTAAAAGACAAATTCCGTTACCTGCAGATGGAGACCAAAGAAGAGGACTAAGGAGTTTCCCCCTTCAGCGCTGCACCGGGACCCGTCATTGTGAGATCCCCAGGCCTGCGGCGTGGAAGCGACATCTTCTTCTGTGATAGACTGGTACGTGATTTTAGGGGAAGTTAGGGAAAGATACCTTCATTGTTGTGTTTTTTTTTTTGCTGCGTACCCGGAAGAAGTGAAGATCCAGAGACTCTAATATATACAAGTGCGCATATAGTTCGGTTGACTGTGATATAAACATGTTTGCCAGTAAAGAAACGTTATTATCGGTTAAACCTGAGTATGGGGATTCTGTTGAGAAAGATCATACACACACACCCGCGGCCTTACCACCGGTCGCTACAGTATTATGAAGCTGCAGGTACAGACAGTGATAGCTGGGGAGGCACAAACTAGCTGACAGGTTCCCTTTAATATGGAAGCTAGACTCCTTCCTAGATCAGACTGAAGCAATCGAAAACCCATCTAGTAGATGTAGACTAGACCAATACAATACAGATCCGTAATTCACAATTCTAAAGTATCGGCGACTGCCTTTAGAGAGCAGAGCAATAAACGGAGGAGATTAGTGGAAGGACGAGTGGAGGAAAAGGAAGCAAGATAAATATATGGGGGTAAAAAAATATATTGGAGCCAAAAAAAGGAGAATAAACAGATAGATAGAGAGTACGAAGCAGCAAATTTAAGGATGAAAGAATTAGAGAACAAGAAAGTTCAGGCCTTTCTGTACTGTCTAAAAGACCAGTTAAGATATTGAACAAAGATTGGTTATTTATTTGGGTTTATAGATATACCTATATAGTTAATATTACATTTTTTACAATTAATACAATACACTACATGACTAGCATTGCAAAAATGCAATCATATATGAATTGCAATAATAGCCATGTAGTGTATTGTATTAATTTTAAAAACTCCATATCATGAAGCACTTGTTACTTATTGACTTGGAGCATGTGCTAGTGTAGGGGTACTGCACCCAAAACAGAGTGTGCGGTATCCCAGTCATTGGAGGGGATAATGTCAAACTGGGGCTCTCATCCCAGCATCCCTACACCTAGACTAGGGGAACAATAGGCTAATCCGTTACCAGGGTAACCGGTCCCAGTGGGTGGAGTGTTAGGTAGAATGAGCGGGAAACACACAGACAGAGAGAGTCTACTCTGAGGACAGAAGCAAGGAGCAGGTAGAGGGACACCACAGGGAGGGTGCCAAAAAAAGGAGTGGCAACCTAGACAGAAAGGGGAGACCCAGTGCCAGACTGTCCGAGTAAATGGACTGGGAAAATCCAGGTCCACAACGGGGTATCGGTTCTGAATCGCGGTTCAGGCGAGTCCAACCCTGAGCCGCTAATACCGGTGGGTCGCAGGTCTGCCAAACAGCCCTTGACCTCGTTCACAACGTACAGCCCCACCAGGTACCCTCAAACCGGGTTGAGGCCCTTAGAGAAGAGAAGGGTAACCTCATTACCCCCGACGGGCCTGGTAGGAAGTGGGTTTGTACAGGGCAGTGCACAGATAGAAAGGAGGTGCAAGAAAGACACAGAGGACAGTGAATGTAGTAGAAGGAACACTTCGAGAGCCCCAGAAAGACTTTGTGCTAGAGATGAGCGAGTATGCTTGTCACTACTCGGTACTTGCACGAATATCACGGAACTCGGGCTACTCGGCGAGTATTGAGTAATCTCGCTATACTTTTGCTATGCTCGGGGTCCACCTCCCTGCATGTTGGCGCTCTTTTCAGAGCCAGCCCGCATGCAGGGATTGGCTGACAGACACTGTAATGCCACAGCAATGTTGGTTGTGGCATTACAGTGATTGGCTGGCCGCACAGCATCATCAGGTCTTTATAAGACCTGACCACGCTGGGCTCGTCACTCTGCACCATTAGACAGTCTGTGTAGGGAGAGCTGCTGCTGATTGAGAGACAGATTTGTGGCCTTTCAGCTAGTGTAGGCACAGGGCTGCCAGTCTATTTAACACAACAGTCCTGAGGATTAATAGAGCAGTATAGAGGCAGGCAGGGAAGCAGGGTATCTACCAAACTTGCCAGTATACCAGCTTGCATCGCATCTGGGGCTGGTTTCCAGGCTCATCCATCCCAAAAACCGTGCTTTTAGGGATTTATTTAGCTCACTATAGGCAGTAGTAGGTTTTAGCTCAAATTAGGGTACACCAAAGCATTGTGCTAAAAACCAACTCTTATCTGCACTAATTTAGCATCTAATTGCTGCTACTGTAGGTTGCAGCGTTAATTAGGGTACACCAAAAGCCTCGTGCTAAAAACCTACTCTTGTCTGCACTAAATTTGCATCTAAGTGCTGCTCCTCTAGGTTGCAGCGTTAATTAGGGTACACCAAAAGCCCCGTGCTAAAAACCTACTCTTGTCTGCACTACATTTGCATCTAAGTGCAGCTACTTTAGGTTGCAGCGTTAATTAGGGTACACCAAAAGCCTTGTGCTAAAAACCTACTCTTGTCTGCACTCATTTTGCATCTAAGTGCTGCTACTGTCTGTTGCAGCGTAAATTAGGATACGCCAAAAGACATGCTATTGTAGTCAGCATTTGTGTCTGACTAGTCCACCTGCCGGGCCTTAATTTCAAAAGTTAGGGTTGTGCTAAAAACCTACTCTTGTCTGAACTAAATTTGCATCTAAGTGCTGCTACTGTAGGTTGCAGCGTTAATTAGGGTACACCAAAAGCCTCATGCTAAAAACCTACTCTTGTCTGCACTAAATTTGCATCAAAGTGCTGCTCCTCTAGGTTGCAGCGTTAATTAGGGTACACCAAAAGCCTCGTGCTAAAAACCTACTCTTGTCTGCACTAATTTTGCATCTAGTTGCTGTTACTGTCTGTTGCAGCGTAAATTAGGATACGCCAAAAGACACGCTATTGTAGTCAGCGTTTGTGTCTGACTAGTCCACCTGCAGGGCCTTAATTTCAAAACTTAGAGTCGTGCTAAAAACTCACTCTTGTCTGCACTAATTTTGCATCTAAGTGCTGCTACTGTAGGTTGCAGCGTTAATTAGGGTACACCAAAAGCCTCGTGCTAAAAACCTACTCTTGTCTGCACTAATTTTGCATCTAGTTGCTGTTACTGTCTGTTGCAGCGTAAATTAGGATATGCCAAAAGACACGCTATTGTAGTCAGCGTTTGTGTCTGACTAGTACACCTGCAGGGCCTTAATTTCAAAATTTAGGGTTGTGCTAAAAACCTACTCTTGTCTGCATTCATTTAACATTTGTGTGCGGCAGCAGTGGCTTGTAGCTCCAAATAGTATATGCCAAAACACGGTATATGCATCAGCGTTTGTTTCTGACCTTTCAAACTGCCGGGATTAAAACGCTCTAATCTGTAATCAAACTGTCCAGCTACAAACCAACTGTTGTCTGCATTCATTTACCATTTTTGTGTGGCAGGAGGGGGTTGTAGCTACAATTTGTATCCGCCAAAACACTCAGTATACTTGTGTCAGCGTTTGTGTCTGACCAGTATAGCTGCTGTAATTTAATCTTCAATCTCAGTATCCAGCTCAAAAACAACTGGTCAGCATTTTCAGTTGACAGGAGGGTGCGTTTATCTGTAATGATTCCACCTGCGGCAATAAAAACATGCTCTGACAAAACGCTAACGGCAGGGTAGGACTTCCAAGGCGTAGAGGGACAATTCCTGCCACGTGTCCAGTTTGGATACCCAATAATTAGAAGGTACAGAGGAATCTAGGAGCACTTTCGTGCAAGGTACTCCTTCAGCATCTTTACAAACTTTGCAGTCCTTGTGACAGTACCCTGCACCTGAGTGCCTGTGCTATGGGAGGGGCTAAGAAAACTCTCCCAGATCTTTGAGAGTTTTCCCCTACCTCTGCTGGATTTTATTTGTGTCTCTCTCGGCCGGACACCTTGGTTGTCCACCGAACCGTGACCTCTGCCGCAAGCATTTTCAGAAGTGAATTTTTTGACTAATTCTGCAACTAGGGCCTTCTGGTACTGCAGCATTTTTGTACACCTCTCCGCCTCGGGAATTATTATTATTATTATTTATTCATTTATATAGTGCTAATAATTCCATAGCACTTTGCATACATGAGTAATGCTGTCTCTCTTGGAGCTCACAATCTAAACATCCTATCAGTATGTCTATACAATGTGGGAGGAAACCGGAGTACCCGGAGGAAACCCACGCAAACACAGGGAGAACATACAAACTCCTTGCAGATGTTGTCCTTTGTGTCCTTGGTGGGAATTGAACCCAGGACCTCAAGCCAAAGTGCTGCAAAGGCTGCAGTGCTAACCACTTGAGCCACCTTATAAGAGAAATATTTGTAGCATTGATCTAAAAGTGTCAATAACCAGTAATGAGTGTCCGCCAAGATGTTGATAACGCGAGGGTCACAAGACAGGCAGCATCACATAAAGTCAGCCATGTGCACCACACTGTTAACAAGCAAGACTTCAGATCCTCAACAACAGGATGATTGACCATGCTGTCTTCATCATCCTCCTCCTCCTCTCCCCTGTCCGGTGGCCATCCTACGGTAAGATGGTTGTGCATGTATTACCGTCAATTCCCATGAAAGTAGCTCCATTTCTTTATTCTCCTCCTCGTAATAGTCCTCCAATGCACGTTGGGATGAGATGACGCTGGGCTGTGTGTAATCACCCCGTACGGTTTATTGCTCCAACTCATCGTGCTCCGCCTGCAATGCATCATTTTTGATTTTGAGCAGACAGCATTTTAGAAGACAGAGAAGTGGGATGGTGACGCTAATTATGGCATCATCGCCCCTCACCATCTTGGTGAAGTCCTCAAAGTTTTGGCGGATGGTACATATGTCGGACATCCATGTCCACTCCTGAGGTCTTATGTGGGGAGTTTGAACCATATACCGACGGCCTAGTTGATGCTGGTACTCAACAACTGCCCTCTTCTGCTCACAAATCCTGACCAACATGTGCAGTGTGGAATTCCAATGCGTGGGCACATCACAGACCAGTCTGTGATACGGAATCTGCAAACGCTGCTGAAAGCTGGCAAGGGTGGCTGAAGCAGTAGGTGACTTTCTAAAATGGGCACACAGGCGGCCTACTTTTACGAGCAGATCAGACAGCTCCGGGTAGTATTTAAGAAACCGCTGAACCACGAGGTTGACCACATGCTTGACCACTCCCTTCTTCTCCAGATCCTGGAATCCCTCTGCATCACCCACCTTGCCCTCTCTTTGATCTCCTCATACCTAGCGGACCGGACCTTCAGCGTCTCCCACTCCCACACCTTCTCCTCACCCTACCCCCTTTCTGTTGGAGTCCCCCAAGGTTCGGTCCTGGGACCCCTACTTTTCTCCATATACACTCTCGGCCTAGGGCAACTCATTGAGTCCCATGACCTCCAGTACCACCTCTACGCCGACGACACCCAAATCTACCTGTCCAGCCCTGACATCACCTCCCTACTCTGCAAAATCCCCCAATGCCTTTCCGCCATCTCATCCTTCTTCTCTGCTCACTTCCTTAAACTCAACATGGACAAAACTGAATTCATAGTCTTCCTCCCAAGAAATTCCCTCCCACTTCCCAACCTATCCATCTGCGTCAATGACTGCGCCCTCTCCTCAGTCCCCAAGCCAAGTGCCTCGGGGTAATCCTTGACTCCCCCCTATCCTTCAAGCCCCACCACATCCCTCCGGCTCCAGCTCAAGAACATCTCACGGATTCGGTTCTTCCTCACCCACGACACCGCTAAAACACTCATTCATGCTCTTATCATCTCCCGCCTTGACTACTGCAACCTCCTTCTCAATGGCCTCACGGCTAACTCCTCAAACCTCTCCAGTCTATCCTTAATTCCGCTGCCCGACTACTCTACCTGTCCTCCCGCTACTCCCCTGTCTCCCCCCTCTGCCAAGCCCTTCACTGGCTCCCCACCTCCAAGAGATCCCAATTCAAAACACTAACCATGGCGTACAAAGCCATACACAACCTGGCCCCACCATACATCTCCGACCTGGTCTCCCGGTACCTACCCTCACGCAACCTCCGCTCCTCCCAAGAACTCCACCTTTGCTCCCCCCTCATCACCTCTTCGCACAACCGAGTCCAGGACTTCTCCCGGCATCTGCCTTACTCTGGAACTCCCTGCCCGAACACGTCAGACACTCTCCTACCCTGAGAAGCTTCAAGTGTCACCTGAAGACTCACCTATTCCATCAAGCCTACCACCTGCCATGAGACCCAGGCGACCGCCCCATAACTGACATTCCCCCATCCTACTGTATCCCAACCTGCCACTCGTAGACTGTGAGCCCTCGTGGACAGGGTACCTGCCCTTCCTGTACCTGTACGTCCTGATGGCCTAGATTTAGTGTACTTGTTCTTGTCTCCCTTATCCTCATGTAAAGCGCCATGGAACCTAATGGCGATATATAAATAAATAATAATAATAATAAAATGGGCCACGCATGGAACATGTGTCAGCTCGCCTCGCCTCAGAGCCACCACCAGGTTCCGGGCATTGTCACACACGACCATGCCTAGCTGTAGGTTCAGCGGTGTGAGCCAGTGATCTGCCTGCTGTTTCAGTGCTTTCCACAACTCTTCAGGATTGTGGGGTTTGTCACTTACGCATATTAGCTTCAGCACATCCTGTTGCCGCTTAGCCAAGGCAGTGCTGCAGTGCTTCCAGCTTTGGACTGGTGTAGAGGGTGAAGTGAAGGAGGAGGAGGGTGAGGATCATGAAGTTCCGGAGCTGTACACTGTGGGTGAAACCCTGACTGAGTTAGGGCCTGCAATCCTTGGTGTCGGAAGGACGTGTTCCATCCGAAGCTCAGACTGGGTTCCGGCTTCCAGAATATTAACCCAATGTGCTGTCAGAGAGTTGTACCGGCCCTGCCCGCGAGCACTTGTCCACGTGTCCGTGGTTAGGTGAACTTTGCGTTGTTAAGGGCATGTATGATGTTTTGTGACACGTGCTTATGTAATGCGGGGACGGCACACCAGGAAAAATAGTGTCGGCTAGGGACCGAGAAACGTGGGACAGCCGCCGCCATCAGGTTGCAGAATGCTTCCGTCTCCACCAGCCTAAAAGGCAACATTTCCAGCGCAAGCAGTCTCAAAATGTGTGCATTTAGAACTGTGGCATGTGGGGCGTTGGCAGCGTATTTGCGCCTGCGTTCCAAAGATTGGGGTATGGATAACTGAACGCTGCGCTGGGACAAGGACGTGGCTGATGATGGTGCTACTTCTGCTTGTGCAAGTACAGGTGAAGGACAGGAGGCATCTTCGCCTGCAGTATGGACAGGGGATTGCTTGCACGCACAACAGTGGAAAACGCAGCGGTGTTACCCGCAGACAATGCTCCTATACTCTGTTGTACATCCCACCAAGTCGGGTGCTTTGCTGCCATGTGCCTGATCATGCTGGTGGTTGTCAGGTGCTAGTTTTGATAGCCATGCTAATGCTGGAATGGCAGGTGTTGCAAATGGCCTTTTTCGAATTATCTGCAGACACCTTAAAAAACAGCCAGACTCGGGAAGACCTAGCAGTTGTACTGGCAACATAACTCGTGTTGTTGTTTCGGGGAACGGTTGCCTGCCTTCTGTCTGCAGACACCACCCTGCTTCTTCCGGCCTGTTGTGATGCTACGCCTAATTCACCCTGTGCACTGCTGTCCTCACTCTGCATGTCCTCCTGCCAGGTTGGGTCAGTTACTGGATCATCCACCACGTCGTCTTCCACTTCCGCACCCTGGTCCTCCTCCTGACTTTCTTGCAATTGTGTCTCATCATCGTCCACTCTTGTTGAGACACGTTCCCACTGTTGCCTTCGTGAGACCGTGGCTGCTCAAATATTTGGGCATCGGTACATACGATCTCCTCATGACCCACTTCAACTGGAGCTCGCGAGAGGCCAGAATCTATGAATGGATAAGTGAACAGCTCTTCAGAGTGTCCAAGTGTGGGATCAGTTATGTCCGGGTCCGGGCACTCGGCATGGTGGGAGGAAGGAGGATCAGGGTGTGGAATGTGCGGTCCAGTCTCATGGCTACTAACACTTGACCGTGTGGAAGACAGGCTGCTTGTGGTGGTGCAAAACTGACTGGAAGCATTATCTGCTATCCAACTAACAACCTGTTTACACTGGTCTTGGTTTAATAGTGGTGTACTGCTGCGGTCCCCTACAAATTGGGACAAGAAAGGTCGAGCGAGATAATGTTTGCGTTTGTCGTGGTGCAATTCGAGCTTGCACATGGCCTCAGCCTCTGCATGCACCACCATCACGTCCAGTACCTTGGCCCTTACCACCGTCCTTGCGCATTTTCAATGGTGTGCTGCCTGTATACAGCTAAATGAAGGTGTCCAAAAGATGGTTTTTAGCTGGACACTGAGATGACAGATTAGAGATTACATTACAGCAGGTATACCGGTCAGTCACAAACGCTGAGATGGGTATACTGAGTGTTTTGGCGTATACAAATTGGAGCTACAACCCCCTCCTGCCTCAAAAAAGGGTAAATGAAGGCGGACAGGCTGACTCTGATCAAGATGAACAAGGGTTGGATTGGGCCCGACTTCACCACACCACCACCTAATGATAGTATAATTTAAAATTTGTGCCGGTAAATTGCCATGCACCTCCGCACACCCACACATGGGTACACACTTCATTACTTTGGTTACTTGCTGTTCTGCTCCTCCTTCTCCTCATCCACCACCATCATATGATCAGTGCGACCGTGGTTGATGATGCCACGAAAACATAATTTTTTTTTACATCATATTTATGATGATGACCCTCACCGTTCAAATGTTAGGCAGTAGCTTTATGTATACCCCCCAGGGGTAAATGCTTCAGTCCATGCTTACAGAATGGGCATTACAAGTACAGTAGACCCGCTCCTTTGTAATGGGAACAATATTTAGAGGCGCTCCTCCATGTTTCTTTCCA
Organism: Allobates femoralis; assembly: GCA_033576535.1. Taxonomy (NCBI): domain Eukaryota; kingdom Metazoa; phylum Chordata; class Amphibia; order Anura; family Aromobatidae; genus Allobates; species Allobates femoralis. The sequence continues at coordinate 433,052,397 of JARQOC010000002.1, read as the reverse complement.
GGGGCATTGAAGGGCTTCACAATTTTTGGCTTCACTGCCTAGGGCAATACTACAGCAGATACACTTGCTTACAATGGGCACATTTTTTTAAAAGGCCCTCATGCACACCTCTATCCAGGGGCATATTGGTGTCTCCCAGTTTTTGGCTTCCTTGCCTAAGGCAATACTAAAAAAGACACACTCGCTTACAATGGGCACATTTTTTGAAAAAGCCCTCATGCACGCCTCTATGCAGGGGCATCTTGGTGCCTCCAAACCTTTGGCTTCCCTGCCTAGGGCAATACTACAGCAGATACATTTGCTTACAATGGGCACATTTTTTGAAAAGGCACTCATGCACACCTCTATGCAGGGGCATCTTGGTGCCTCCAAACCTTTGGCTTCCCTGCCTAGGGCAATACTAAAAAAGACACACTTGCTTACAATGGGCACATTTTTTTAAAAGGCCCTCATGCACGCCTCTATGCAGGGGCATCTTGGTGCCTCCAAACCTTTGGCTTCCCTGCCTAGGGCAATACTACAGCAGATACACTTGCTTACAATGGGCACATTTTTTTTAAAAGGCCCTTATGCACGCCTCTATCCAGGGGCATATTGGTGTCTCCCAGTTTTTGGCTTCCCTGCCTAGGGCAATACTAAAAAAGACACACTTGCTTACAATGGGCACATTTTTTGAAAAAGCCCTCTTGCACGCCTCTATCCAGGGGCATTGAAGTGCCTCCCAATTCTTGGCTTCCTGCCCTAGGGCAATGCTACAAAACACACACTTCCTTATAATGTGCTCATTATTTAAAGAGGCCTTCATTTACGTCTCTTCCCAGGGGCATCGGAGTGCCACACAACTTAAAAAAAAAATCTTTCATATAATCCAAAAAACTAACATGCACCAACTCTGTCTCACAAGTGGGTATGAGCCCTTAATATCTTTTACATGAAAATCCGTTTTGATTTCATTTTGTAACGTTTTCTAGACAGTCCGTAAAAGTGGCATAATAGTCTGACAACATTGTTGACATCAGTGACCTTGGGATCTGAAATGCTTCAAGGGGTCTTCCCCATGCTGTTCCCATATCTTTTCAGCACTGTCCTGATACTTTTGTGACATTTTAGGGTTTTTCCATGCTGCCGGGGGTCATGTCAGAAAAATACTCGGGTCTCCCATAGGATAACATTGGGCTCGGTGCTCGGGCCGAGTACACGAGTATCTTGGGATGCTCGGCCCGAGCTTCGAGCACCCGAGCATTTTAGTACTCGCTCATCACTTCTTTGTACCCTCTGGTGACTACCCGGCCAGCTACCCACAAAGACTGCGTGACTGTAAACTGAAGTGAACCGTGAACTGTTGCCAGTAAAGTACCTTTACAGAGTCAGCAAGCCTCCTGTGTTTTATTCTGCTTAAGTTAAGAAGTAGCTGCTGCCACATCGACCAGCTCAGCAGCAGCACTGTCCCGGGGACCCTGCTACGCCTGCAGGGAGTGTTATCAACCGGCTGCAATACCACCATCCCCAGCAGACGGATAGCGGCACTGGTGAGATCACCAGAAACTGCAGGTGGCATCACGAGACTTTACTTCATTATTTTTATTATTTTCCCCTATTTACCCAGTGACCTCCAGGGTTACGGGACCGGGCACCAGCCACTGAGACATCACCCCCAGCACTAGCATCCGGGTACCGAGTTCCCAAAGAAATGCATTGACAGATCAACTCTGCCATCATGGGTCGTTTAAAATTTGTGAAATACATTAAATCTTGGATTATATTTACATGGGATTCCTTAATTCGATGTTCCCTCAAAAATAATTCCCGATTACATGGAGGGTATTGGTACACTCTGGAGAAATGACACAACAAACTCCATGGCTACTTTATTTTTTTAGTAGCCCATATAAAATTAAAAACTTGGGGCTACAACATTTTAAATTATTCTTTTGTGGTGCTCCACTGGTCGGTACACTACTAAGGGGTACTGCACTCAGACCAGCGTGTACGGTATTCCTGTGGCCAGTGAAAGGAGAGGTTAATATGTGGCTTTTTACCCTGCATTCACACACTTAGCTACAGGGGGACCAATTGGTTCAACCTTTTACCTAGGTGACCGGTCTTGGGGGGAGGTTATAAGAGTGGTAGTGGAAGCGGGGGGAAGAAAGAAAGAAAGAAAGAAAGAAAGAAAAGAAAGAAAGAAAGAAAGAAAGAAAGAAAGAAAGAAAGAAAGAAAGAAAGAAAGAAAAGAAAGAAAGAAAGAAAGAAAGAAAGAAAGAAAGAAAGAAAGAAAGAAAGAAAAAGAGAAGAAAGAAAGAAAGAAAGAAAGAAGTTAGAATAATGAGAATGTCAGAGTAGAGACTAAAGGAAGACCATTCAGGGGAAAGCTCAGAAAGGGCACCCAGAATGAGTAGTGAACCAGGCAGAAGGAGGAGACCCAGTGCCAGACTGTACAGTAACAGGTCTAGGGGAATCCTAGTCCACAGCGGAGAACTGACTCCGGGAGCGGTACGGGCAAGTTCAACTCAAGCTGCCAACACGGTCGGACTCAGGAGAGTTTAGCCCTGGGCCACCTGCAACGAAACTCACTAACGCTAAGAGACAGGACCCACATGAAGCCACAGGGGTAGCGATAATCCGGAGAGGGACTTATCCACGTTAATACAAGCAGGAAAGGAACAAGGAGGCCAGGTCAGGTTTCAAGCCAGCTAGGCTTCACCACCACAGGACAGAGAAAGAGAAGTTTAGAGGGACACGCTCGTAAGCCACATAGAGACACCTCATTCATTGGTCACTACCCAGGCCAGCTACCTATGGCTGTGTGTGACTGTTAAACTGTTATTGAACTGTGTTTATCAAGTGACCAGTAAACACCCGTGCAGAGCAAAGAAATCCTGTCTTGTCTTATTCCTGTTAAACTACAGTGCTGCTACCACGACAACAGCACAACAGCAACCCTGCCCTGGGGATCCTGCTCCACCTGCAGGAAGCAAGACCAACTGGCTGCAATACCATCATCTCCAGAGGTCTGACAACACCGCATGTGTTATCACCAGATGCTGCAGGTGGCATCACGTACCATCTATTTTTATTATTTTATTTCCACACTTTTTCAGTGACCACCAGGGCATTGATCACTGGTGACAACACCCCGAATCTACGCCCAAGATCTGAGTACCACTGCCAGGGTGAGTTACTTTCTACATCGCTTAATGATAAATTCAGTGACACACCTGTAGAGTCAATATGCGCAATGCAGCCATAGAAGAGTTAACTGAGGGGTTTTCTTGTAAAATGGGGTCAATTGTGGAATATAGTACTCCATTTGTTTTTCATTATACACAGTTTATATCCTGTGCTCAATGCTTGTTATAGATTTTCACAGAAACCTCAATGTACAGTAAGTGCTCAACATAGAGCACAGGACAAATGTGAGCTGAGCATTAGGCTCGAAACACACTGTCCAAGTCACATGCCACTTACTCACACGAGTTTCAGATCAGTCACCCGGCACGACCCCTTCCTCTTTGAACAGGATACAGTCAGTGGTATGTTTTTCTATGTAGCTCCACCAATCCCATCCAGAGAGGGAGAGACCATTCCGGGTTAATGATCCGAGACTCGTGCGAGTGACTTGCATGTCACTCGGGCAGTGTGTTTCCAGCCTTACTGCGATCTTTGCGAGGCAGAATAAACTATTCAACAGCTGTTGAAGAATTAACTTTATTACTTTTTTTTTTTACTCTGTTCACTTTGTGGTATAAGGGATTAGGCAGCATTATTCCTTAGGTCTGTAGGATTACAGCAATGTTAGATTTATACAGTTATTTTTAGGTTTAATTACTTTCACACTAAAAATTCATTTTACAAAATAAAATTTTTAGATATACCGTATATACTCGTGTATAAGCCGAGTTTTTCAGCCCAAAATTTGGGCTGAAAAGTCCCCCCCTCGGCTTATACACGGGTCTATACGGTATATAGGCTGCTGTGGTGGGGGCTGTGGAGGCTGGAGGAGGCGGGGGGAGGCTGCTGTATGAGCGGCCCCGTCACGTGGGGCCGCTCATTATATATGCACTGCTTCCCCCTGTCAATCAGCGGCAGGGGGAAGCAGTTCATATAAGCACCCCAAAAGCTGGCACTGTCCCCCCTTGTAAGGCCCCCCCCCCCGCTGCTTATACATTACCATTCCGGTGTTCTGATCGGCGCCGCTCCTCGGTGCGTCTTCATCCTCCCGTCCGCGCTGGCTGCATCCGGGATCTCCGGCTGTCGCAGCGATATGACGTCATCGCGCGACGGCCGGAGATTCCGGATGCAGCCAGCGCGGACGGGAGGATGAAGACGCACCGAGGAGCGGCGCCGATCAGAACACCGGAATGGTAATGTATAAGCAGCGGGGGGGGGGGCCTTACAAGGGGGGACAGTGCCAGCTTTTGGGGGCTGTTGGTACCCCCAGGGGGCTGCTGGGTACCCCCTGGGGGCTGTTGGTACCCCCAGGGGACTGTTGGTACCCCCTGGGGGCTGTTGGTACCCCCAGGGGGCTGTTGGTACCCCCAGGGGGCTACTGGTACCCCCAGGGGGCTTCTGGGTACCCCCTGGGGGCTGTTGGTACCCCCAGGGGGCTGTTGGTACCCCCTGGGGGCTGTTGGTACCCCCTGGGGGCTGTTGGTAACCCCGGGGGCTTTGGTACCCCCAGGGGGCTGTTGGTACCCCCAGGGGGCTACTGGTACCCCCTGGGGGCTGCTGGTACCCCCTGGGGGCTGCTGGTACCCCCAGGGGGCTGTTGGCACCCCCAGGGGGCTGTTGGTACCCCCAGGGGGCTGCTGGTACCCCCAGGGGGCTGCTGGGTACCCCAGGGGGCTGTTGGTACCCCCAGGGGGCTTCTGGTACCCCCAGGGGGCTGCTGGGTACCCCTGGGGGCTGTTGGCACCCCCAGGGGGCTGTTGGTACCCCCAGGGGGCTGCTGGTACCCCCAGGGGGCTGCTGGTACCCCAGGGGGCTGTTGGTACCCCCAGGGGGCTTCTGGTACCCCCAGGGGGCTGCATGGTACCCCTGGGGGCTGTTGGTATCCCCAGGGGCTGTTGGTACCCCCAGGGGGCCTGTTGGTACCCCAGGTGGCTGCTGGTACCCCCTGGGGGCTGCTATATGTACCCTGGGGCTGCTGGGGCTGCTGTATACTACCACTGGGCTGCTGGGGCTCCTGTATACTACCACTGGGGCTGCTGGGGCTCCTGTATACTACCACTGGGGCTGCTGGGGCTCCTGTATACTACCACTGGGCTGCTGGGGCTCCTGTATACTACCACTGGGCTGCTGGGGCTCCTGTATACTACCACTGGGGCTGCTGGGGCTCCTGTATACTACCACTGGGGCTGCTGGGGAATCTGTATACTACCACTGGGGCTGCTGGGGAATCTGTATACTACCACTGGGGCTGCTGGGGAATCTGTATACTACCACTGGTGCTGCTGGGGAATCTGTATACTACCACTGGGGCTGCTGGGGAATCTGTATACTACCACTGGGGCTGCTGGGGAATCTGTATACTACCACTGGGGCTGCTGGGGAATCTGTATACTACCACTGGGGCTGCTGGGGCTCCTGTATACTACCACTGGTGCTGCTGGGGCTCCTGTATACTACCACTGGGGCTGCTGGGGCTCCTGTATACTACCACTGGGGCTGCTGGGGAATCTGTATACTACCACTGGGGCTGCTGGGGAATCTGTATACTACCACTGGGGCTGCTGGGGAATCTGTATACTACCACTGGGGCTGCTGGGGAATCTGTATACTACCACTGGGGCTGCTGGGGAATCTGTATACTACCACTGGGGCTGATGTATACTACCACTGGGGAGGCCTGTATACCACACTGCTGGGGGCTGTATACCTGTGCTGGGGTCCACCCTCGGCTTATACACGAGTCAATAGGTTTTTCCAGATTTTTGGGGCAAAAGTAGGGGGTCGGCTTATACAAGGGTCGGCTTATACACGAGTATATACGGTAATTTTTTTGCACTGCCGTATTCTTAAGGCCGCTTTACACGTCGCAATATCGTCGATATTCACGGGAGCGCGCACGTTTTTGGCACTTGTCCAAAATCGCATAGGAGATGTTACACAGGGAGATATCGGCACGCAACACAACTACAATGCCGTACGCCCCTCTTGCACACTGCATCTGAGAAACTCAGGGAACGACCAATTAACATTGGAGTGAATAGGGGAAGTTGCGCTCCAAATCGTAGTTGCGCTGTCACACAGCACGATCCTGCCAGATCGTCAAGCCAATATTGCACAGTTGAAGAGCATACACAATCCACAAACGATATCGTAGTTGCATCGTTTTTGAGTTGCATTGCTCATTTACACGACACAACGCACGAACGATATCAACTGCCCCTACCACGTGACTTTTTATCGTAGCTGCGTTGCGATATCGTGACGTGTAAAGTAGCCTTTAGAGCTATAGGTTTTGTTTTTTTTCAGCTGTTTTTCTGACATTTTCATCTATACCATTTTTGTTTACATTCAACTTTTTGATCGCATTTTACAGTTGTGGCCATAAGTATTGACACCCCTGTAATTCTGTCAGATAATACTCAGTTTCTTCCTGAAAATGATTGCAGTCACAAATTCTTTGGTATTATTATCTTCATTTAATTTGTCTTCAATAAAAAAACACAAAAGAGAATGAAGCAAAAAGCAAAACATTGATCATTTCACACAAAACTCCAAAAATGGGCCAGACAAAAGTATTGGCACCCTCAGCCTAATACTTGGTTGCATAACCTTTAGCCAAAATAACTGCGATCAACCGCTTCCGGTAACCATCAATGAGTTTCTTACAATGCTCTGCTGAAATTTTAGACCATTCTTCTTTGGTAAACTGCTCCAGGTCCCTGATATTTGAAGGGTGCCTTCTCCAAACTGCCATTTTTAGATCTCTCCACAGGTGATCTATGGGATTGGACTCATTGCTGGCCAACTTAGAAATCTCCAGTGCTTTCTCTCAAACCATTTTCTAGTGCTTTTTGAAGTGTGTTTTGGGTCATTGTCCTGCTAGAAGACCCATGACCTCTGAGTGAGACCCAGATTTCTCACACTGGGTCCTACATTATGCTGCAAAATTTGTTGGTAGTCTTCAGACTTGATAATGCCATGCACACGGTCAAGCAGTCCAGTGCCAGAGGCAGCAAAGCAGCCCCAAAACTTCAGGGAACCTCCGCCATGTTTGACTGTAGGGACCGTGTTCTTTTCTTTGAATGCCTCTTTTTTTCTCCTGTAAACTCTATGTTGATGCCTTTTCCCAAAAAGCTCTACTTTTGTCTCATCTGACCAGAGAACATTCTTCCAAAACATTTTAGGCTTTCTCAGGTAAGTTTTGGCAAACACCAGCCTGGCTTTTTTATGTCTCGGGGTAAGAAGTGGGGTCTTCCTGGGTATCCTACCATACAGTCCCTTTTCATTCAGACGCCGACAGATAGTACGGGTTGACACTGTTGTACCCTCGGACTGCAGGGCAGCTTGAACTTGTCCACCATCCACACAATCTTGCGTTGAAATCTTTCGTCAATTTTTCTTTTCCGTCCACATCTAGGGAGGTTAGCCACAGTGCCATGGCTTTAAACTTCTTGATGAGACTGCGCACGGTAGACTCAGGATCATTCAGGTCTTTGGAGATGGACTTGTAGCCTTGAGATTTCTCATGCTTCCTCACAATTTGGTTTCTCAAGTCCTCAGACAGTTCTTTGGTCTTCTTTCTTTTCTCCATGCTCAATGTGGTACACACAAGGATACAGGACAGAGGTTGAGTCAACTGTAATTCATGTCAATTGGCTGCAAATGTGATTTAGTTATTGCCAACACCTGTTAGGTGCCACAGATAAGTTACAGGTGCTGTTAATTACACAAATTAGAGAAGCATCACATGATTTTTCTAACAGTGCCAATACTTTTGTCCACCCCCTTTTTTATGTTTGGTGTGGAATTATATCCAGTTTGGCTTTAGGACAATTCTTTTTGTGTTTTTTTCATTGAAGACAAATTAAATGAAGATAATAATACCAAAGAATGTGTGATTGCAATCATTTTCAGGAAGAAACTGAGTATTATCTGACAGAATTGCAGAGGTGTCAATACTTTTTGCCACAACTGTATATCATATATTTTAAGATTAATTGAACATAAACCCGATACTTGGGAAATTAAAGGATAAAGCGTCTACGTGGAGTAAAATGCGCCTCTCGATGGTGGGATGTACCAACTTACTTAAAATGGTACTCATGCCCAAACTGTTATATGCTCTACATAATTCCCCGGTGTGGATTCCTCAGCCAATATTCCAATGTGTCAATGCTATCTTTAGAGACTTGGTGTGGGGCGGGGGACAGCCAAGGATCAAACTGGAGACTCTTCAAATGCCAAAGGAGAAGGGGGGTTTGGCATTACCAAATTCATGGATATATTTTTTGGCAGCACAGTCCCAACATATTAGAGGGTGCGCACAAAGGGCAATAAAGGGAACTATTCAGGAAGTCTTGGAGCGGCATCTTAAAACACGCCCCTTGGTAATGAGTTTAGAGTCAGGGCTGTTTATACGGATGGCTAAAAAATACCCGACATGTGAATTAGTTTATAAAGTGTGGATGAGAGTGAAGAAGGTTAGAGGATTGATGGGTCTGACAATGTACACTCTGATATGGGATAATTAACTTCTAAGCGAATTCTATAAGATGGGTGACCTTAAAGAATGGTAGACAAAGGGAGTGCAGTTTGTCTATCAACTGATGAATAATCAAGCTCTCAAAACCTTAGCAATGCTGAAGGAGGAATTTCACATGTCAGACAAACACAGCTACCAGTATATGCAGGTTAAACACGCATTCCTTCAACAGAGGAAAAAGGGGACCATGGTTATCCAGAAAAATATTATCCTTGACTACATCTGCAAAGAGGGGCGTACTAAAGGGGTTATATCTGAGATTTATGCCGCTCTGCTTCACACCTTTTTGCTGAAATACCCTGTTGTGGCGAAGGAAAGATGGGAGGCAGACGTTGGTAATATAGAGGATGACAAATGGGAGTCTATTCCCAAATTATCTTTAAATGAACCTGCTAGAATGACCCAACTATTCCTTGTACATAGGGCATACAGATCACCTGAATTTTTGTATAAAATAGGGGTGTAGGAGACCTCGGAATGTACGAGATGCAGAGCTGAAGCTGCTGGTATCCTACACGTCATGTGGGGGTGTCCGCATATTTTGGGTTTCTGGTCTGAGGTGGCTGCCCTCATTGGGAATCGCTATTAGTGATGGGCGAATCCTAAATTACTCGGAATCGCTTGACTCTAGCGAGTCCGAGCACAGGACTCGCTACTCGTTGCGAGTCTAGCGAGTCCAATGTTAATGAATGGGAAAGCGAGTAATAGCGAGTAGTGTGAGATTTACAAATCGCAGATGTGTCTCGGAAGCTTCAGCCTGAAGCAATCCTAGTTTTGTCATTTATTTGCATTGGACTCGTTTACTTTGCAACTGTAATCGCTGGGAAACTCACACAGATAAGAGTCCTGTCTGCTCAGTGTGCTGGCTGCCAGCTCCAGGGTTCTAGAGCCCGCCTGCTGCCTGATGTAGCAGTGCTGAGATTGTTCTCAGTCTGCTCATTCCCTGTGTACAGACATGAATGTCTGTGCACTGAAATGATGTAGCAGAGCTGAGATTGTTCTCAGTCTGCTCATTCCCTGTGCATAGACATCTATATCTATGCACAGGGGATGTAGCAGAGAGGACATCGCGTTTTGGACTGCGTCGGAATGAAGAGGATTTTTTTAATTAAAGATGGAGTCCCTAATGGCTTTTTTTAAAATTTCTAATAAAAAATTTTCTTTGTGTTGTGTTTTTTTTTAAAACAATTTAATAGAAATTCATGGCGGTCATGTCTAATATTGGCGTGACCGCCATAAATTTCGGGCTTAGGGCCAGCTGATAATACAAAGCTGGCCCTAACCTCTTTATTACCCAGCGTGCCACCGCCACCAGGGACGCTGGAAGAGCGGGGTTCAGCGCCAGAGGATGGCGCTTCAATGAACGCGCCATCTTCTGGGGCGGCTGCGGGCTGCAATTTGCAGCGGGGGGTGCCCAGAAAGCTTGGGCATCCCTGCGCTGCGGATTCCAGCCCCCAGCTGCTTAGCTGTACCTGGCTAGACATAGAAATTGCGCGGAGCCCCACGCATTTTTTTTAAATTATTTCATGAAATTCTGAGATTCTGACTCTGACTCTGACTCTGAGACTCTGACTCTGAAATTCATGAAATAATAAAAAAAAAATGCGTGGGGCTCTGCGCAATTTCTATGTCTAGCCAGGTACAGCTAAGCAGCTGGGGCTGGAATCCGCAGCGCAGGGATGCCCAAGCTTTCTGGGCACCCCCCGCTGCAAATTGCAGCCCGCAGCCGCCCCAGAAGATGGCGCGTTCATTGAAGCGCCATCCTCTGGCGCTGAACCCCGCTCTTCCAGCGGCCCTGGTGGCGGTAGCACGCTGGGTAATAAAGGGGTTAATACCAGCTTTGTTATACAAGCTGGTATTAAGCCCGAGATTCTTAATGTCAGGCCACGTTTGACCCAGCCACTAAGAATCTCCAATAAAGGGTTAAAAAAACACAGAGAAAATTTTTTATTTGAAATAAAAAAAAAAGCCATTAGGGACTCCATCTTTAATTAAAAAAATCCTCTTCCGTCCGACGTAGTCCAAAACGCGATGTCCTCTCTGCTACATCCCCTGTGCATAGATAGATGTCTATGCACAGGGAATGAGCAGACTGAGAACAATCTCAGCACTGCTACATCATGTCTGTGAGCAGGCGGGCTCTAGGACCCTTGAGCTGCACAGAGCAGACAGCTGGACTCGGCTCGCAATGTAACAGCAGTTATTTGCGAGTTTCCCTGCTATCACTGGCACAGTAGCCGAGTCTAATGCAAACAATGGCAATCCTAGTTTTGTCAGCGTTTCTGACAAAACTAGGATTGATATTGATTTGCATTGGACTCGTGCGAGTAAACGCTGGGAAACTCGCAGAGTACCGAGTCCTGCGAGTCCCTTACTACTCGCCGAGTAACGAGTCCTAGCGAGTAGATTCGCCCATCCCTAATCGCTATCATTGTATAATCCCAAGAGATACAGTGGTCTGTTTGTTGGGATATGTGGAAGAGGTGGTGGGCAATGATATTGCGAAACTAGCAGTTGCCAGACTCTTGCATGCCGCTAGAAAAGTCATAGCTAGATATTGGGTGCGAATGGAGCCTCCTACTAAAGAGGAATATATACGTCAAGTAGACTATGTAGTGTGGATGGAGGAAAAAATCTACCATAAATGTAAAAATGCTAAATTATGTGATAACTTGTGGGCAGCGTGGAAGGTGTGAGTGCTGAGACTGGAAAGGAAGTTCCGGCAGAGACATGACTAATGGTGTGTAAAGGGCCATAAGATGTTTAGAGTAATTATTGATCATATCTTGCATATATTGCTTAGAAATAAGAAATGTTGCTGTCTGTAAAGGGGGGTGGGTGGTGAGAGAAGGGGATTTCTTTATATTATCAAAAATGGACAATTGTGACCTTACAGTTGTATGTTATTAATTTCTTTACATATGAATAAAATCTTTCTGATTAAAAAAATATATATATATTTTAAGATTAAACCACCAATATAAATACAATTATATCAGGTCCTATATCAATTTGATTATTTTAATAATTTATATCATTATTAATTTATTATATCCAAATGCATCAAATTATTTATTTTAAGAAGAGGGTAGTGAAACAGCTGTAGGGAAGGAGGAACCACAGACGCTGACAGAGAAAACAATCAGGTATGAGCCTTGTCCACAGGGAAAATTAGTATCCAGTATACTGCGGGTGAATCACTGAAGAGGAGGATTAAGTAGGTGTGCAACCATAACATTGTCTCTGGGTTGAAGTTTAGCTAACTCCCAGGATATTGTGGTTATATATTTCAAAAAGAGTACCGTATATATAAAATGTGCTGAAAAGTCCCCCCTCGGCTTATACACGGGTATATACGGTAATATGATACAGCGCCCCCCCGTGGTATCCCCCTTCCCCGTATATATAGCCCCCCGTGGTATCCAGGGCCCCCCTTGCTGCACCTGTAAAGGAAGATATCAGTATACTTATCGCTGCCGCCGCCGCTCCGCTTCTCGGTCACCGCGATGCTCCGGGTCTTCATGCTTCCTGTTCCTTCTCCGGCCCTCAGGAAATGACGTCATTGTTCGAGCGTCGGAGAAGGAACAGGAAACATGAAGAGCAGCGCGGTGACTGAGAAGCGGAGCGGCGGCGGCAGCGATAAGTATACTGACATCTTCCTTTACAGGTGCAGCAAGGGGGGCCCTGGATACCACGGGGGGGCTGTATACAGCTGGGGCTGCTGTATACAGCTGGGGCCCCTGTATACTAATGGGGGGGGTCTGTATACCCCTGGGGCTGCTGCTGTATATACCCCCTGGGGCTGCTGCTGTATATACCCCCTGGGGCTGCTGCTGTATATACCCCCTGGGGCTGCTGCTGTATATACCCCCTGGGGCTGCTGCTGTATATTCTCCCTGGGGCTGCTGCTGTATATACCCCCTGGGGCTGCTGCTGTATACTACCACTGGGGCTGCTGCTGTATATACCCCTGGGGCTGCTGCTGTATATACCCCCTGGGGCTGCTGCTGTATACTACCACTGGGGCTGCTGCTGTATACTACTACTGGGGATGCTGTATACTACTACTGGGGCTTCTGTATACTACCACTGGGGCTGCTGCTGTATATACCCCGTGGGGCTGCTGCTGTATATACCCCCTGGGGCTGCTGCTGTATACTACCACTGGGGCTGCTGCTGTATACTACTACTGGGCCTGCTGTATACTACTACTGGGGCTTCTGTATACTACTACTGGGGCTGCTGCTGTATATATCACTGAGGCTGCTGTATACTACTACTGGGGCTTCTGTATACTACCTCTGGGGCTTCTGTATACTACCACTGGGGCTGCTGTATATACCTCTGGGGCTGCTGTATACTACCACTGGGGCTGCTGTATATATCTCTGGGGCTGCTGTATACTACCACTGGGGCTGCTGCTGTATATACCACTGGGGAGGCTGCTGTATATACCTCTGGGGCTGCTGTATACTACCACTGGGGCTGCTGTATATATCTCTTGGGCTGCTGTATACTACCACTGGGGCTGCTGCTGTATATACCACTGGGGAGGCATCTGTAACACTGCTGGGGTCTGTATGTACCACTGGGGAGGCTGCTGTATACCACACTTCTGGGGGCTGTATACTACCACTGGGGAGGCCTGTATACCACTGCGGGGGCCTGTATTCCACACTGCTGGGGGCTGTATACCTGTGCTGGGGTCCACCCTCGGCTTATACACGAGTCAATAGGTTTTCCCAGATTTTGGGGGCAAAAGTAGGGGGGTCGGCTTATACACGGGTCTGCTTATACACGAGTATATACGGTAATAGGTATTTGTGTGAGCGCTGGGGAATCAACCAGGATATTGTGGTTAACTGTATTATCAGTGGATATACTGTTATTCCCCTGAAAGTGTTGATATGTACGCTTATATATGTCAATGCTTATGATTATTGTGCATTTATGATATATATGGACAATGGATGAAATATTATGAAGTAACAATTCATCTGGTCAGTTTCTGATGTGTTTCCCCGGAGGGAATGCTCTAATGTTTTTAATGTTTTTTATTGTGATTTAATAAAGGATAATTAAATTAATTATCTGGATTAAGAATCTTTCCTGAGATTGGGAACAAAAAACACCCGATCTTGTTTATAATTGAGCGAGGCCATGTCCACTAGTTGTGTTGTTTCCGGGAACATGCATACTGCATAATTGCGGTCCGTTCTTGCCTTCCAAAACCGCAAATTCTCACAGCAGTGGAAGGATTGTTAAGTCGGCAGTCACATGGAGTGACTGCAGATTTATCAGTTTAGACTAGACAACCCTTGAAATACTTTGGACAAGGCAGACTATATTACTGATTACACTCTCCTCCACCCTCAGAATCAAACAACCTTGGTTTTCAATTAGAAACAGAGTTTCATTATGGCAAAACCAGAGTTCACTTTTGTTTTTGACTTGTTTAGCTTGACCTATTATTTTAGGTTAGGCTAATTGAAATTGTGACATTGCAGTATTCTGAAGGCATCTGCTTGTAGACATCGGAAATCAAAGTTACATTGAATATTTCACAGGATAACTGCCAAAACCGAAACCCTGGCAGACGAATTATTGAACAGATTGCATGGATTTTAGTGCTAGGCAGATTCTAGCTGAGTTTTTATAAGATTGTTCAGAGAATAATATAAGAAAAATGTTCATATCTATAGCATAAGTATATTTAAATATAGTGTTGTAATGGATATTCTGATTACCAAAACTATATAGCAGTGTGGAAATTGCTGGCATCATATTTATATAAAGCACAATAAAAAATATTTACTAGAAAATGCAATAAGACAAATAATAATAATTAAAAATAGTACAATAAAGTAACATTTAATTATTAGAAATTAGCGGATCTAATAGTTTATTGGGGAATTATATTTGCATTGAAGTTACTCTCTGCAAATTGAATCTTCTCTATTATGCCTTCTTTAGACCCCAGCGTATAAGAAAAGGAAGGTGTAAAAAGAATAAAAGAAAATCATGCTCCCATTACCACTCACCTTTTTGGACACCCCGATTGTCTGCCATCCGATTCTCTGCAATTCTGTTGTTCCACATCTCCCTCTCTGATAGAAAGGGCTGAATACAAAATCAAAGTGAAAACTGTTCTCTTTACTAAATGTTATAGTGAATTTGTATGCTTCTGTAATGAGTGCCTGTAATCTGCGAAAATGAATGTTCTACACAAGTAAAAAATCCATTGATCATGCCTGTTGTCTGCTGGTTTCTAAAATATTGGCTACACAACAAGACCATATGTCCAGATTACCAACAAAGTAAAACTCATCATCACTGCTGTTTCAAAGTCTTTAACTGGAGTATAATGATATGGTATAAATTTTATACAATGATCCACCCATGCTGTTTGCTGGCTGGTTTTAAAAAAATGATTGTACTCATACTTTTCACCTGACCAAGGCCTCGATAAAGTATGAATGCAAAATTATATTGGCCAGGTTGTAGCACCAGTCCTCTTGTTTTGTCTACTTATGCTGAAATTAATATAGATTTTAAAGGTTTAATGAGTGCCGCTGCAGTATATTCTCATAGCTCATATCACTGTGTCTAGACATATTAGGCATGTGCATGGAGGAAATCTCAGTAGTTTCTGCTTCTCTGTTGTAGAGGTAATGTCTCCTGGCTCTAGAGGGGGCAACCGGAATTTCAAAATCATGCTAAAGGGGACCAAGTGGATCTGTAGATTCAATTTGCTTGCCCCAATGGGGTTGAATTTGAATAAACAACTACAATTTGGATGTTTTACCTACCGTAATAATGTGTTCTCTAACTCTCTAATTACACTGGGGAACAATTTGAAAAATAATTTCTGTTGAGTTAGGTTTTTGAGCTGATTTATACTAAAATTGGCATGCTGATTCCAAAAATGTAGTCAGTTTTTTTTCTAGCACGTCAAGTTTTTCCTCCACAACTTACCTGCCAGAGAAGCACAATTGCACTGATATCTGTAATAACACTTGTTATCTGATTACAATTCGACTCATATAGAGCTACGTGGCAACTTGTAAGAGTTATATCTATATTTGTCATGCCTATTTCTTATATATTTCATTTTTTGTTCATATTTGTACTATTTAAAAAAAACAAAACACTTTTTAGGTACAGTAGTTTACATATTTTTGAGAAGACAAAAATCCTATAGTTCAAAAACTTGACGTGATAGAGAAAAACTGAGATAATTTCTGGATTCAGCATCCAAAAATTAATTAAGAACAGTTGTCTGACCTAACTCCTAAAAAATTGTGTTCCCCAGTGTTATATTCCCTCAAGTTCAGCCTCATAAATAGTTCATACTATACTATAAATTGCCATACAGTGCCTTGTGAATGTATTTGGCACCTTGAACTTTTCAACCTTTTGCCACATTTCAGGCTTCGAACATAAAGATATAAATTCTAATTTTTGTTGTGTAGAATCAACAAGAAGTGGGATACAATCGAGAAGTGGAACGAAATTTATTGGATATTTTGAACTTTTTTAACAAATAAAAAACTGAAAAGTGGGGCATGCAATATTATTCGGTCCCCTTGAGTTAATACTTTGTAGCACCACCTTTTGCTTTGATTACAGCTGCAAGTCACTTGGGGTATGTCTATCAGTTTTGCACATAGAGAGACTGAAATTCTTGCCCATTCTTCCTTGCAAAACAGCTGGATCTCAGTGAGGTTGGATGGAGAGCGTTTATGAACCGCAGTTTTCAGCTCTTTCCACATATTCTCGATTGGATTTAAGTCTGGACTTTGACTTGCCATTCTAACACCTGGATAGGTTTATTTTTGAACCATTCCATTGTAGATTTTGCTTTATGTTTGGGATCATTGTCTCGTTAGAAGATAAATCTCTGTCCCATTCTCAGGTCTTTTCCAGACTCCAACAGTAGTGATGGGCGAGTCCTAAATTACTCGGAATCGCTTGACTCTAGCGAGTCCGAGCCCGGGACTCGCTACTCGTTGCGAGTCTAGCGAGTCCAATGTTAATGAATGGGGAAGAGAGTAATAGTGAGTAATGTACGATTTACAAATCGCAGATGTGAGAAAATCTCGCCCCAATACAGAACACTGTGCGAGTTTGTAGCACCATGCTACAATAGCTAAATCATGTTTAATAGGCTCCCGCTGTTACTTCCGGGGCCGCCTATTAAGCACATTACATATTCACTGCACTGTCAAACTAACAGCCAATCACAGGAGCTCACACTCTGTGGGAGCCTCTGTGATTGACTGTTGTAATCAGACTTGATTTTCTCAATCTGGACAGTGATTCTGCTTGGTTACCATACACATTAGTGTATGGCAACCAACCTGGCGTTGTAGGGTGTAAAATAAATAATTATTTAAAAAAAAAACGCGTGGGGCTTCCCAGCATTTTTAAGTCTAGCCCGATGAAAGCAGGCAAACTGCGAGCTGCCATCCTCAGCTGCTTAATTTCCCCTTGGCTGGCAAAAAAAAAATGCGTGGGCTCCGCCCTATTTTCCATGCCAGCCAAGGTAAAACTAGGCAGCTGAGGGCTGGTATTCTCAGCGGGGTGAGGGCCCATTGTTATAGGGCCCCCCACGCTAAAGAATAGCAGCCCACAGCCGCCCCTGAAAATGGCGCATTCATAATAAGCGCCATTTCCAGGCGCCTTACCGGGCTCTTCCAGCGGCCCTGGTGGCGGTGGCACGCTGGTTAATAAAGGGGTTAATACCAGCTTTGTTATACAAGCTGGTATTAAGCCCGAGATTCTTAATGTCAGGCCAGGTTTGACACGGCCACTAAGAATCTCTAATAAAGGGTTAAAAAAAACACCACACAGAGAAAAATCATTTATTAAAAATGAAGACACAGACACCATTAGGGACTCCATCTTTACTACCACCACATATCCCTCCAAAGACCCAGGTCTTCTCTCTTCTTTCTTCTCTCTTCTGTCTTCCTTCTTCTTCTTGTTGAACTCATTGAGCTCTGCTACATCACACATCACACAGTAGGGGGCGGAAATGCGCTCCCCTGCTGTGTGATGAGTCAGTGAGGCTGTGAGCATTAAGCGGTGACGTCACCGCCGGCCCCGTTGCTATAGTAACCAAACTATTGGTTACTATAGCAACGCTTCAGCAGTGCAGACAGCACAGCGCCACAACTCATTCATAAACTGTTGGCTTTAACTCTTTGCTTACCGATCACTGCAGCGCCGGTAAGCAGAGAGTTAACTGTGCTGTGACCGCGGCTGCAGTATGAGCGGCGCATATACCAGCCGCGGTCACAGCAGAGTTAACTCTCTGCTTACCGGCGCTGCAGTGATCGGTAAGCAGGGAGTTAAAGCCAACAGTTTATGAATGAGTCGTGGCGCTGTGCTGTCGGCACTGCTGAAGCGTTGCTATAGTAACCAATAGTTTGGTTACTATAGCAACGGGGTCGGCGGTGACGTCACCTCTTAATGCTCACAGCCTCACTGACTCATCACACAGCAGGGGAGCGCATTTCCGCCCCCTACTGTGTGATGTGTGATGTAGCAGAGCTCAATGAGTTCAACAAGAAGAAGAAGGAAGACAGAAGAGAGAAGAAAGAAGAGAGAAGACCTGGGTCTTTGGAGGGATATGTGGTGGTAGTAAAGATGGAGTCCCTAATGGTGTCTGTGTCTTTATTTTTAATAAATAATTTTGCTCTGTGTGGTGTTTTTTTTAACCCTTTATTGGAGATTCTTAGTGGCCGGGTCAAACCTGGCCTGACATTAAGAGTCTCGGGCTTAATACCAGCTTGTACAACAAGGCTGGTATTAACCCCTTTATTACCCAGCGTGCCACCGCCACCAGGGCCGCTGGAAGAGCCTGGTAAGGCGCCTGGAAATAGCGCTTATTATTAGTGCGCCATTTTTAGGGGCGGCTGCGGGCTGCTATTCTTTAGCGTGGGGGGGCCCTATAACAATGGGCCCTCACCCTGCTGAGAATACCAGCCCTCAGCTGCCTAGTTTTACCTTGGCTGGCATGGAAAATAGGGCGGAGCCCACGCATTTTTTTTTGCCAGCCAAGGGGAAATTAAGCAGCTGAGGGTGGCAGCTCCCAGTTTGCCTGCTTTCATCGGGCTAGACTTAAAAATGCTGGGAAGCCCCACGCGTTTTTTTTTTTTAAATAATTATTTATTTTACACCCTACAATGCCAGGTTGGTTGCCATACACTAATGTGTATGGCAACCAAGCAGAATCACTGTCAAGATTGAGAAAATCAAGTCTGATTACAACAGCCAATCACAGAGGCTCCCACAGAGTGTGAGCTCCTGTGATTGGCTGTTAGTTTGACAGTGCAGTGAATATGTAATGAGCTTAATAGGCGGCCCCGGAAATAACAGGACTCGGATTCGTAGACTCGCTCAGACTCGCTGCTGACAGCGGGTATCCGTGAAGTGGTGCGATTGTTTAAACGATTTGGGGAGATTCAAGCTGCATAGCGATGTGATATAGCGAGTCTAGCGAGTGAGAAAAAGTAAACTCTGACAAAACTAGGATTGCCATTGACTTGCATTGGACTCGTTACTGTGCGAGTAATCGCTGGGAAATTTGCCGAGTACCGAGTCCTGCGAGTCCCTTACTACTCGCCGAGTAACGAGTCCTAGCGAGTAGACTCGCCCATCCCTATCCAACAGGTTTCCTTCCACAATGGTCCTGTATTTGACTCTTTCCATCTTCCCATCAATTTTAACCATCTTCCCTGTCCCTGCTGAAGAAAAGCAGGCCCAAACAATGATGCTGTCACCACCATGTTTGACAGTGAGGATGGTGTTTTGAGGGTGATGAACTGTGTTGCTTTTACACCAAACATATTTTGCATTGTGTCCAAATAGTTAGATTTTGGTTTCCTCTGACCAGAGCACCTAATTGTACATGTTTGTGGTGTCTTCCAGGTGGCTTGTGGCAAACGTCAAATGAGACTTTTTATGGATATCTTTTAGAAATGGCTTTCTTCTTGCCACTCTTCCATAAAGGCCAGATTTGTGCAGTGTACGACTGATTGCTGTCCTATGGACAGACTCTCCCACCTCAGCTGTAGATCTCTGCAGTTCATCCAGAGTGATCAAGGGCCTTTTGGTTGCATCTCTGATCAGTCTTCTCCTTGTTCGAGATGAAAGTTTAGAGAGACATTCAGGTCTTGGTAGATTTGCAGTGGTCTGATACTCCTTCCATTTCAATATGATCGTTTGTACAGTGCTCCTTGAGATATTTAAAACTTGGGAAATCTTTTTGTATTAAAATCCGGCTTTAAACTTCCCTACAACAGTATCTCAGACCTGCCTGGTGTGTTCCTTGGTCTTCATGATGCTCTCTGCACTTGAAACTGAACCCTGGGACTATCACAGAGCAGGTGCATTTATATGGACACTTGATTAAACACAGGTGGATTCTATTTATCATTACCAGCCATTTAGGACAACATTGGATCATTCATCAGAGATCCTCACTGAACTTCTGAAGTGAGTTTGCTGCACTGAAAGTAAAGGGTCCGAACAATATTGCATGCCCCACTTTTCAGTTTTTTATTTGTTTAAAATATCCAATAAATTTTGTTTCACTTCATGACTGTGTCCCACTTGTTGTTGATTCTTCACAAAAACATTTGATTTTATATCTTTATGTTTGAAGCCTGAAATGTGGCAAAAGGTTGAAAAGTTCAAGGGGGCCAAATACTTTCACAAGGCACTGTATTTACCCATTTTCCCTAAAGGGTTTAGCTTGATATTATTTTGTGTCCTTGTTTATGTACAGCTCTATTCATGATTAGCTAGCCACTATATGGGTCTGCCTATATGGGTATTATATCTCTGAAATATCTTTCAGTATTAGTCTGTTATCTAATTAAGGCTAGGGTCACATTTGGGCAGGCAATTGCGTTCACCGCATCCAGATCCGGATGCGGTGAACGCAATTGCCTTTACACACATTTTTTTGGAAAAATGTGTGCAGAATACCGCACTCGAGTAATCGGATTGCTCAGGATGTGTAATCCTGAGCAATCCGGCTACTGGATAGTTTGCTCATCCCTGCTGTTGCAGGGATGAGCAAACTGTTCTCTGTCTATTAAAATGATAAATTAAATAAATAAACAATTGATTAATGTCTCTAGGGGGGCTTAATCTCCCTAGAGACCGTATGCCCACTCAGGTGGGCTTATCCTGCAATGTCCAAATGCGACGGGCTCCTCGTAGCTCCGTGCATGACCCCCAAACTCACATCCCCCCCCGTATCTCTATAGAGGGGTCCCTGCACCCCTCTTTTCTAGCTATCCCTTTTTGTGACCAAAACTAAGTATTAAAGTAAAGAATTGAGCCTATAGTTACGTGTTGTTCCAGTTTCATTTTGAAGCCATAGGCGGGTCTGTGTGCTGCTGCCTCCTCCCGCTAATTAATTATGCCCGCCCCCTCTGGCCTTGCTTCTGTGTTGAGATGGAGGCCGCGTTATGAAAGGGGCGGGGCTAACATCGCGTCATACCGTTACACATCCTGAGCAATCCGGTTACTGGAGTGCGGATGCTTAAACCGCTCCGAAAACTGCAGCCTGCATGATTTTTAACGCAGGTTGCAGAGCCGGAGACAGACACCGGATTGCTTGTGAAGCAATCCGGTGTTTAGCATTGGCTCCTATGACGAGCGTTTCTTGATCCGGTTTTGAGCATTTTGAAAGCTCAAAACCGGATCAGGTTTTAAAAATAAAAACGTAGATGTGACCCTAGCCTAACTTTATCATGTAGGCGATGTGTAATCTCTATATCTTTTACACGTATTCTTTGTTATTAAGGTATCAGCATGCACCTTTTTGAGGTATAAAGTGATTTAATAGCTATATGTTTTTTTTTACCTTTCATTGGCATTTTATCTTACATATATTTGATCTATTTTGATCTAATGCCAGTGACTATTATATTACCTATAGGTAGTGAAATCCAAGCACTCATTGAGTCATGAATAGTTGCTTATTAAGTGATTTATTGAAGACATACATAGAATGGGTGGTGACAGCAAACGTTTCGGTCCAAATTTGGACCTTTATCAATACGTATCAGTGACGTATTGATAAAGGTCCAAATTTGGACCGAAACGTTTGCTGTCACCACCCATTCTATGTATGTCTTCAATAAATCACTTAATAAGCAACTATTCATGACTCGATGAGTGCTTGGATTTCACTACCTATAGACTGAGGATCTTGGATTCTTTCCGCAATAGCATCATCACAATAAGAAAAGACAGAGTGCTGGTCATTAACGATACTTATTATATTGCCCAGACACACCTATGGCACTTATTATTAGAGATGAGTGAACACCTGAGGTTTCAAATTTGCAGGGATGTTCGCCAAATTGTTTGACGAACCGCTCACCGAACCCTAATGAAATCATTGGCAGGCTACATGAAACACATAGAAAACAACACCTTCAAAGATGTCCAAAAGCTGACAAACTGCACATATTAGTGCCAGACACCAGGAAAAGGGACAGCAATCTACATAGCGTACAAATTGTCTCATGGCGTAGCATGGGTTCATGAGACATGGTCTGTGCCAGCCTGCACATTCTTCAAAATCAGTTAAAAATAGGATGTGACTCACATTTACTCAACTTTAAGAGGTGGGTGAAACTCAGCTTGAATTGACATAAGGTCGAATCACAGGGGAAATGTGGCAACAGTTTTCTACATTAAGTAAAAGGAGGAAGAGGAGTAAATGTAGGATGAGTGACACGTGTAGGCATGTCACTCAGAGAGCCCTGCTAATGTAATGTACCACACAGCAAAAAGATCCTAACAACAGTCCCCACTTTTCCAAAAATTATTGTCACAGCTACATCAAAGTAACATCCATTCAAATATTATGTATTGGGCCACAATAGCAGCACACTGAAGGCCTGAGCCCATCATTTCAAACTTGAGTATTTAGGAGGTGGTGCACTAATGTCAGGAGCAAGTATTGTGCTCAGAGAGCCATGCTTAATTCATGCACCACACAGCAAAGAGACCCTAACAAGAGTCCCCACTTTTCCAAAAATTAGGCAATTCCACAACTAAAAAGACAACAATTGCCCCAGAGTTGAAATATTGTAATGTGTAGCTTAATGCAGCACACTGAAAAGTACACCAGCGCCTAATCTCCCCATTCTGACACTGGGGTAGAAAAGTCCTTGGCGACCCCTGACTTGTTCATCTTGATAAATGTTAGGCGATCTGCACTACGGTGGACAGCTGTATGCACTTATCTGTCAGGATACCACCATCAGCGCTGAAGACGGGTTCTTAGGAACGCTGTCTGCAGGTCATGACAAAATTTCCAAGGCATGAGAGGTAAACTCAGGCCACCTTTCCAATTTTGAAGCCCAAAATTCGCAAGGGCCCAGTTCAACAGCCATGTTATCGATATTGAGCTGTAGATACTTCTACACCATCCTCTCTAGGCGTTGACTATGTGTCAGACTTGTCTTTTATTCTGGCAATGCAAAGGATGTTAAAAAATTGGTTAAATTACTCCCAGAAATTGCTGGTAACTGATACACTGCTGCTGGTAATGTTTTTGTGATGATGACTCAACGTTCCCTGGGTTGGAAGTATAGAACTGTGATGTGCACTATGTCTGCCACTGGCCTTTTGGGGAAAAGCAGTACTCAGATTGTCTAAAAGCTTTTTTTCATACTCCTGCCTGTGTCTGTCCCTTTCCAAGGCAGGAATCATTTGGGCAAATTTACTTTTGTACTGGGCATCTAACAGTCTGGTAACCCAGTAGTCAGCTTAAATTTAAATCCTAAGAATCCGTGGATCATGTTGCAGAGAGTGAAGAAAGAAGGCACTCATGTTTCTTGTGCATCCGTGAGGCCCAAATCTTTGTTGTGTTGTTGTGTTGTTGGCGGTGGGGTAACATTCTCACTTGCTTTCTGTACCCTCTCCCGCCAACCACTCACAACAGAAACATGACCAAAATCCCCCTCAACTGCTGAGTCTTCTGTGAACATTGTCTCTTTCTCCTCTATTTCTTTCTCACCTCCTGCACCTTTATCAACTGTTTGGATGCTACCATGAGCCCTTGTCGATTCCTCTCTTCCATCGTTTCATGCCACCCGCCTCTGTGCTGATGACAGTACCGACCTTTCAGATCTTGTTATCCCTACCGCATACACCTCCTTGTCTATTCCCCCTCTTCCTCTTGGACCACCACCTGATTCCGCATGCTGATCAAAGTGTACTCCAGCATGTAGATGACTGGAATGGTCATGTTGATAATGGCACACCAGCACTAAGCATCTTAGTCGCCATTTCAAAACCAAGCAGAAGGGTGCAGATGTCCTTAATCTGTGACCACTCCAGCAGTGTGATTTGGCACACCGCAGGAGGACATTGGCCCAGGCTATATATCATGACATACTTCACCAGGGCTCATTGTTGCTGCAAAATGTGCAGAGTGGAATTCCATTGTGTCAGCACTTCGCTTTTCAGGCGACTAACCGGCAGGCCGAAAGACTTCTGTAGCGATGCAAGTCGTTGAGTCGAGGGATGCAAACGGCAGAAGTGAGCACACAGAGACCGTGCCCTCTGCAGCAGCGCATCTAGGCCGGGATAGTGGGCTAGAAAATGCTGGATGACCAGGCTCATGACATGAGCCGTGCAAAGCACGTGTGTCACCTTCCCCTGGAGTAGGGTCGCATCTGGGTTTGCTGCATTGTCGCACACGGCCTTTCCTGGCTGCAGATTCAGTGGAGACAGCCATTGATGAAACTTGGTCTCCAAAGCTGACCACAACTCCTCAGGTGTGTGACTCAATTTCTCAGGCAATTTAACGTTAACACAGCCTAATAGCATAGAGCCATGCTGGCAGCGTAGTAGGGAGGTGTGCTGGATTCTGTCTGCACAGTTGGAATGTGTTAAAGAGAAAGATAGGTGCACCATATCAAATTCATCCAAATAATAATAAGGGTGCTCATCATGCCAGGTGTGTATTATTGAAAGAAAAAGGAAAGACAAGGCACGTACGGGGGCAACACCCAAAATTAGTATGCCAACATGAAGCCACAATTTATTTAGTGCAAATATACAAGGAGATGTTTAAAAACATTTAAAATCAAGGGTGGGGTACAAGGGAACATATACCGTAAGAGTATCTATTATCGATTTTAACAATAATACCACAGGCTGACACAAATACAGCAACATAATATTAGGTGTATAATGGACACAATGCAATCAACATAATAGACATTGACCGAATATTTAAAGAACAATGATAGACTGTATACAAAGGGTAATAATGGGGCACAAGATCCATAGTCAATTGTCTGAGAGAATGAGTGAGACAAAATGAAAGTTAAGTAAACATGGAATTTTAGTAACACACAAGGATGGATGTAATAACAAAAAACTGACAAATATAAAACAAAGTGGGATCCATAATCTAATCCGGTGCAAATACAGATGGTAGACCGGATGGAACCAGATCTATAGTGATATAAATGGTAATTCCCAGTGGATCCCAAAAAGGCCTTATGATATGGTCCGTGGAATGACCCGTATTATGAGGGAGAAAAATAAGCCCAAGTGTATTACAACGTATCTAATCAAGATACAATCATAGGATAAATTAATCAGTATGGTACTGATAGCTGTAACAAGTTAATATACTAAGTTGCTGTTGTACATATGAAAAAAGTGCCCTAAAGCGCTGTAATCAGGGCCTAGGGCATCGGGCTGCAGGGGGTGGCTCCAACACAGCGGAGATTAATTTTTTTTAAAACCTCCTCTCCGCTAGACAATCCAGGAAATCAATTGTCTTTTTAGAGGGGTGGGGTGGGGTTGGTCAGGGTCAGGAGGGGGGGGAGGAGGGGCAGCTCCATACTGCTCAGATACAGCAGGGAGCTGACTGACCCAGGAAGTACCTGCACTGCCAGGGTCAGAGAAGGGTCCACCAGCTCCCTGGTCTGAAATGATGCTGCTGCCTCACTACATGAGATGTGAGGAGGGTGAGATCATCTCACTGCAGACATCAGACCAGAACCGAAGACGAGGAAGACACAGGAACAAATGAGAGCTTATAGAGCTGAAGATGGGGGAGGGTGGTGCTGTATACTGGTGACAGGGGGCTGGGGCTGCTATATACTGCTGTATACTGATGATGGGGGGCCTGGAGCTGCTATATACTGCTGTATACTGGTGACAGGGGGGCTGGGGCTGCTATATACTGCTGTATACTAGTGATGGGTGGCCTGGAGCTGCTATATACTGCTGTATACTGATGATGGGGGGCCTGGAGCTGCTATATACTGCTGTATACTGGTGACAGGGGGGATAGGGCTGCTATATACTGCTGTATACTAGTGATGGGGGCCTGTAGCTGTTATATACTGCTGCATACTAGTGATGGGGCTGGAACTGTTATATATTTCTGTATACTGGTGATGGAGGGGCCTGGAGCTGCTATATTCTGCTGATCAGGGGGTCTGGAGCTGCAATATACTGCTGTATACTGGTGATGGGGGCCAGGAGCTGCTATATATTGCTGTATACTGGTGAAGGGGGCCTGGAGCTGCTGAATACTGCTGTATACTTGTAATGGGGTGCCTGGAACTGCTATATACTGCTGTATACTGGTGATGGGGGGCCTGGAGCTGCTATATACTGCTGTATACTGGTGATAGGGGCTGGGGCTGCATTATACTGCTGTATACTTGTGATGGGGGCCTGTAGCTGTTATATACTGCCGCATACTAGTGATGGGGCTGGAGCTGTTACATATTTCTGTATACTGGTGATGGAGGGGCCTGGAGCTGCTATATTCTGCTGATCAGGGGGCCTGGAGCTGCAATATACTGCTGTATACTGGTGATGGGGGCCAGGAGCTGCTATATATTGCTGTATACTGGTGAAGGGGGCCTGGAGCTGCTGAATACTGCTGTATACTTGTAATGGGGTGCCTGGAACTGCTATATACTGCTGTATACTGGTGATGGGGGGCCTGGAGCTGCTATATACTGCTGTATACTGGTGATGGAGGGCCTGAAGCTTCTATATACTGCTGTATACTTGTGATGGGGGCCTGGAGCTGCTATATACTGCCGCATACTTGTGATGGGGGCTGGAGCTGCTATATACTTCTGTATACTGGTGATGGAGGGGCCTGGAGCTGCTATATTCTGCTGTATACTGGTGATCAGGGGGTCTGGAGCTGCTATATACTGCGGTATACTGGTGAAGGGGGCCTGGAGCCGCTATATACTGCTGCATACTGGTGATGGGGGGCCTGGATCTGCTATATACTGCTATATACTGGTGATGGGGGGTCTGGAGCTACTATATACTGTTGCATACTGGTGATGGGAGGGTCTAGAGCTGCTATATACTGCTGTATACTAGTGATGGGTGCCTGGAGCTGCTATATATTGCTGTATACTGGTGATGGGAGGGTCTGGAGCTGCTCTATACTGCTGTATACTGGTGACAGAGGGAATTTAGCTGCTATACACTGGTGATGGGGGACCTTGAGCTGCTATATATTGCTGTATATTGGTGATGGCAAGGCCTGGAGCTGCTATATTCTACTGTATACTGATGATGGGGGTGGTGGAGCTGATATATTCTGCTATATACCAGGAGGGGCTGGTGCTATATATGCTGGGGTTTGGGGAGGCTGACGCTATACAGGCTGGGGATTAGGGAAGAGGGAGGCTGATGCTTTGGAATGGGGATTAGGGGACATATTACTGTAGACAGGGGTTAAGGGGTTATTACTGTAAAATATTTTTTATAGAAGCTAAAATGTAAAATCTACTTTATTTAATATGCACTTGTGGGGCTTCGCAGCACCCTCATATTTGTAAACTAAAGCTTGTCTTTATTGACAGCGCTCCGCAAGTAAATGTGAGGCTGCTTTCATATCAGCATTTTTGTACAATCGTGACTGATCCGGCAGATTTGTCACATATCAGCTGACTTGCGGCAAACCCCATTAATTCCCTACGGGACTTGTGGTCATGTGCAGAAAGTGCAGTTTTGTCAGATCCGGCAAATGCAGCACTCACCGCGGCAGCTAAAAAAAAATGCTGCTAGCAGCGTTTTTTTGACATGCTACAAGTGCCTGATCCGGCAAAACCGCAAGTGCAACACATGACCGCAAGTCCCGTAGGGAATGAATATGGCCAAACGCAAGCTTTCCACAAGTCAGCCGTTACGCATTACATGGGAGACACCAGGGAGATAAATACAGTGGAGGACACTGGTCATAGGAAACGGGGGAGACGTGACCTCCTGCATTCACCTGTGGCTGTGCCCAGATCTCCATACCGTCACTAAACGAGTTCTTTCAACTCGTCGCCGAGCAGGATACCTAGAGCCCTTGCTGGCCCTTATGTTAGCCCTCACTAGGAAATGTCCGTCAGGAACACTAGTCCACAACCACTGCACTATGGGAGACATGAGGGAAACGGAAGACAAACAAGGAGCAAGGCAACAACTTCACGTCTGCTGTCACTTCACCAGACAGCAGATGACTTCACAGCAGAGGAATCTCCAGGAAGCTTCCTTCACCTCTAGCTTTGGCCAGTATGAATTCAATCTCCAGCAAGGCATTCTGGGACCAAGGGATATATAAAGGGGAAAAAGCAATTGCAGAAAGGCCACACCTGAGCAAGATCTAATGAACTTGCTGGCAGCAGGCTGACATTAACTCTTCCACTGCCTAAAGAAAAAAGGACGTTTAACATCAAGTCTCAACACAGACATAAGACTGGGGTCAAAAGCTTTCACATGTCTCCCTGGTAAGAGAGACCATAGTGCAATTTGCCTTTTGATTTTAAACACCTCCAGTTTCAAGTTCGACTGGCTTTTGCAATGTCCATTAACAAGGCTCAGAGACAGAAAGGAGCAGAAATTGATTTGCAATCTCCATGCTTTTCTCATGTTCAACTTTACGTGGCCCGTTCAAGAGTTGGAACTGCCAAAAATGTGTTCGTCTTTGCACCGAAAGGAAAGAATAAAGAACGTTGTTCATCAAAAGACTCTTGAATTAGGAGTTGCAGATAAAGTGGTTCACATTACTGGGGTAATCAGTTAGATAAGTTTTGTTGCATATCTGTGGTGTTCAATATATGATACAAATTTTTTTTATTTTCAATAACACATTTTCTGTCTATTTACTTTGTTGCTTTTATGTGCAAAATCATTTTTTGTTAAATCATTCTATTATATTATAGCTAAGAACAGATATGTACTATCTCGGGCAATGCTGGGTGCTACAATGAGTATAAAATAAAATACTTCCTATTATATCAAGTTTAAAATATTAATTATACTGTCTACTTACCTTTAATACTATATTTGTATATATGGATTGCTCAATCCTGTCCATTGATAAGGGAGTGAAGCAGTGACTTGCAGAGGCTCATCCACTATTGATCACACAGTAATACATGCAATAGTAAATATGTGGACTAGGTCCTGCATATGGTACATTTACACCCATACATAGGAATAGACAAGGCTGATAAATATTTAATGCTTTTTATCCCACCTTCCTTTTTACTTTCTTACATTTTACTCAGAAGTCTACATAGCCAAGGGATATGGGATGGCCTTTGATGTTGAGCATAGTAAATCCTAAGCAGTAAATATTTAACTAGCTTTTAGTTAATTGATCTTTAAAATCTAAGCTGTGTTTCATTGTTTTTGGCTTCTCTTGAGCTTTTAAGTGGTTTGTCTGGCCAAGGATTTCACCTTTCTCTCTCACAGATGTTAATAGTGCAATAGGAAAGTGAAAAAGTAATGATATTTGCTAGTTTATGTGAACTTTTGTAAATTGTAAGTAAAGATTACATGCATGGTATAGCTGAGTCCATAAGCATATCCAGGATCAAAACTGAGTGGGGGCAAGCCATGGTTGTTCAGGTTGTAAAATTTTAGAACGAAAAAGGTGAATGAACCAAAAATTTTAAGAAAATTATATGTAATTATAGCAGTTCTTTATTAGGTATTACATTTATTTGCTTGCAAAAAAAATTTGGATTTTTATTTTAAGTACATGTCTTATACGAATATCATTATTTTTTACTCACTCACTGGGTTCCCATGGTGATCGCTCCTCATCCCGGCACTGTACGACTTGGTGCAGGACCTAAAAAGCACCAAAAGACTGATCAAAAACCTGATCAAAATTAGAGAACACTTTCATATCCTGCAAGTTATTGGTGTTAATCTGAAACCTGGTGCTAATTTTCTTAATTTTCTGACAAACTCTATATAACTGGCAGCCTAACTTTCCAGATTGCACTCACTATGTAAAAATTGTGTGCCTTTCCAAAGTGACTGATACCCTCTGGCATCATGTTGTTAAGATTAAGGCCAAAGAGGTCACCCTATGAGCATAGCAACAGAACTTGGTCATTACAGGTCTATGATTTCTAGAATATTGCATCCTTACAACATCACAAACTCTTTCAAGTCCCCCAAAAGGCTGGTCGTCCTCAAAAGACAAATGCACAAGAGGACAGGATAATGCAGAGAATCTCCATGAGTAATCATTTCAACACTGCAGCTGGAATAGCTCACCAGTTCAGCACTGAACAGGGTAAGGATCTGTCTCGTCATGCAGTGTCACAATGTTTAACAGCATTTGGACTGAAAGCCCACTCTGCAGTGACCAAGCCTCTCATTAGCAGAAAGATTTAAAAAGCTAGACTCACCTTTGTTGAGGAGCATGTTGTGTGGACAAAAGAGGTGGTCAACACTTCATTGTAGTGATGAAAGCAATTTTAATTTATTTGGTTCTGATTGAAAACATTATGTCTGTCGAAAAACTGGGTAATGATTGAATTCTAAGTGTGTAAAGAAGACACTGAAAGGTGGTGGAGGAAGTGTCATTGTTTAGGGAATGTTTTCTGCTAAAGGGGTTGGACCTTTCATATAGCTACATGGCAGTGTGAATACAAGTGTCTATCAGAACCTTCTGCAACAATACATGGTTCCTTACTTGTGTTCAGCATTTAATCAGCCAGCAATTTTGCAGGAGAATGCCCCCTGTCACATAGCAAAATGGGTAAAGCAGTTCCTTGAAGCAGAACACATTGAAACAATGAAATGGTCAGCCCAGAGTACTGATCAAAATGCAATAGAAAACCTCTGGAAAATCATTGGTGACAAAGTTATGACCAAGAAACCCACAGCAGTCACAGAACTGTGGAAGAGACTGGAAGAAGAGTGGACCAAAATCACACCAGAGCAGTGTGAGAGTCTACTGAGTTATTGGTTAATATTTTGGCCAAAAGCTGCCTTGACCTGGAGAGGTAAATGCTTTGTATTTTTTCTGTGTTTAATTATTTATCTTTTTGTGGAAAGTTTAATTCCTCTTTTTGTGGTTTAGCTTTTATATCACTCTTGTAGAGGAATCTTCTAAAAAAATATGAAAAATGATACAAAATTAGCATTTTTTTGTAGCACAATGCACAAACCACAATGAACGTCGAAAAATGTTCCTGTTCATAGAAGTAAAGCCTTATAATCTATATTTAAATGGAATCTGTCATCAGGATTTACCCTTATATGGTATTAGCAGCACTTTATCAGCTTCATAAAAACCTCTTTAATGATGCTTGTTTTAGTCCTAAATTCTAAATAACTGCTCTCCCTGCCAGTGTTCACCAAACTAATCTGAGAACGCTGTCAGTCAATTTGATTGTGCGGTGGAAGCACAGCTCACCCATAGCAGTGTAACTGACATCCTGGTGCATGTGAGGAGAGCAAGGATAAAGGATTCAATGTAATCATAATATTTAAAAAAAATAAGACTATAAGAAAGAATTTTAATCTGGTCAGGTGCGGGGGTTTGGGAGAAAACAGTTAACACATCAATAGACATATCCAGACTTTTTGAGTTTTGCTGTAGTGAGTAACCATCCCTAGAGTGTCTCTTATGAGTGTCTCCTATGTTTTCTTCTCTTGCATTTTTGGTGGCTTGCTATTTATATTTCTTCCCAAAATAATGTTGGTCCATCTCGCAATTCAGGAATCATATGGTCAATAAGTGATTCATTCACGAGTCATCAATGAATAGAGGAACTAAAACTGACATGCAATTTACTACAAAGAAGTTTTGATATAACCCTTGGCGACCCCATGCAGATTGCATATGTAGTTGCCAAGCAATGTTGTTCCCCATGATTATGGCATTGTAATGCCAGGGCACTGATAGGATGACAAGACTGTTAGCCAGCCAACATAGTATGCCAGACACACTTTGCACAAGCCATCATGCTATTGAATACCCTTAAAGGCCGGGGTACTTTTCACCCACCTTTCTGTCCTGGAAAAGGGGACTTTGGATGAGCCTTTCCAGGTGACAATAGTGGGGTGGCTGGGCACACAGGCCACAGGTGGATCAAACACACCAGTACAAACCAGAAAAGCAGTGCAGGTCAAATCAAAGTTTAAGGAAAGGCTATTGAGAAACCAAGACCAAAAAGCAGGGCAAAAGAGAAAACCAGAAGAAACACGCTAGAACTACTAATATTACCACCCAAGCACAACTGAAAATGATCATCACTGAACCAGAGGATATAAATATCCCTCCAGTGGATCATCTGAAACAGTTGAGGTAATGCAAGTCTTCAACCTCAGCCCAGAGAGGCATAGGAGAGGCGAGGAGAGTAGAGTGGAACACCAAATATCTGAGCCTTGAGACATAGCGTCTCATATCTCCTGGCAACAGCTGACACTAGGGGACCTAGCATCCCAGGACCCCTGAACAGCATTATCGCTGGGAGCGGTGGCATTCTGCCTCACAGCAATACCACGAGGTTTGAGAAGGATTAACACTTCTGACCACAAGACACCTATCTTGATGCCACCAACATCTGAGCCACCAGACTTGACAAGCATTCTATGTATTTCCTTATGATGATTAAACTGACATATTGTACATGCTATTTTCAGTTTTGCACTTTTTGTGTATAGCTATAGCACCATAAACTATGACGGGGTCAGTATGACCCCATTATACGGTTTGTGTAATAGGGCAGTAATTCTGCCATATCTGCTGCCTAACGGCGCACTTGTAGCCCGGATCCCGCAAGACTCATTCATTGTCTATGGGGCTTGCGTTCCGGTGCGACAAGTGCGGATTCACCGGATCGGCTGTATACGGCACTTGTGACCGTGAAATAAAAAGCTGCAAGCAGTGGCTTTTTTTCGCGGCCACAAGTGCCGGATCTGCTGCATCCGGCAGAACCACACTTATCGCACCGAACCACAAGCCCCATAGACAATGCATGGGACTTGGCCACAAGTGCGACGGTTAGGCAGCAGATCCCGCTGATGCAGCACCACCTGCCGGATTCGTTACACATCAGCTGCAATGCTGATGGGAAAGGGGCCTTATATGAGATATTAAGCTGTATTAAATTTAGCGAAAATTTGCTGAAAAAAACGGTGCCAAAATTATTGATTTGTTTATAATCCTCTCTATAAAGCGTTAACAAAAAATTTCAATCAGTCATATATACCCTAAAATGATGCTGACTGATGAGTACAATTCATTCTGAGAAAAAAAAAGCTCTCATATGACTATTGTTTGTTATGTTAAAATAAATAACAATAATTATAACTATGCTGTGAGCCCATGCGATTAAGCATCGGGATTCTAGAATGTGATAGATAGATAGAAAAAGATACATAGATAGATACATAGATAGATAGATAGCTAGATAGATAGAAATAGATAGATAGATAGATAGATAGATAGATAGATAGAAAAAGATAAATCGATATATAGATAGATAGATATATAAATAGGAAAAAGTTTGAGCAGCGTCTCTCAATTGGCGTACGCCCAGTGCTTAGCAGTCCTTCAGAGTGGTGTCCAACCACTAACTCCAGACATTTAGATAAAGAAATGAGGCTGCAGCACACGATTATAGAAAAATACAGCCTTTAATGGCTTCTTATGGCATTAGAATAGCGACGTTTCGGTCCTCAGACCTTCCTCTGGCCAGAGGAAGGTCTGAGGACCGAAACGTCGCTATTCTAATGCCATAAGAAGCCATTAAAGGCTGTATTTTTCTATAATCGTGTGCTGCAGCCTCATTTCTTTATCTAAATAGATAGATATATAGATAGATAGATAGATAGATAGATAGATAGATAGATAGATAGAAAAAGATACATAGATATATAGATAGATAGATAGATAGATAGATAGATAGATATATAGATAGATAGATAGAAAAAGATACATCCATATATAGATAGATAGATAGATAGATAGAAAAAGATACATAGATATATAGATAGATAGATATATAGATAGATAGATAGATAGATAGATAGATAGATAGATCAAAAGAAATAGATAGATAGATATAGATAGATAGATAGATAGATAGATAGATAGATAGAAATAGATAGATAGATTGATTAAATAAATAGATAAAAGATTTAATAGACAAGATAGATAAATAGATAGAAAAAGATACATAGATAAAAGATAGATAGATGTAGAATATAGAGAGAATAGATAGATAGATAGATAGAAATAGTGATAATAGAGATAAATAGATAGATAAAAGAAAGATAAGATATATAATAGAGAAAGATAATAGATAGATAAATAGATTAGATAATAGAGATAATAGATAGAATAGATAGATAGATAGATAGAAAAAGATACATAGATAATGAATAAGATAGATTACATAGATAAAAGATAGATAGATAGATATAGATAGATTGATGAAATAGATAGAAATAGATGATAGATAGATAGATAGATAGATAAGAATACATAGATAGATAGATAAACAGATAGATAGAATACATAGATAGAAAGATAGATAGATAGATATAGATAGATAGATCGATAGATAGATATAGAAGATAGATAAAAAATAGCACCTAGAAATAGAAACAGATAGATAGATATACATAGATAGGTAATAGTATGGAAGTGAGATAGATAGATAGCAGATAGATAGAATGGGAGCAAAGTCAAATGACCGGACCCACAGACCGAGCCCCGTGGCGACGAACCAGGGGCGGTCTCGGCCAAAATTGCGCGAGATAGCGCTAATGTAGGTCTATGGGAAGTGAGGGCGCAATCTGATTGGTCGGCGTTAGCAGACAGCGACCAATCAGAATCGCGGCGCCATTTTTAAAAATCCCATAGACATACATGAGCGGTGTGTGGGCGATTTTAAGGCCGGGCCCTGGTTCTATTTTCCGGACCAAAAATCGCGGACGACGCCGCTAATGTATGTCTATGGGAAGTGAGGGCGAAATCTGATTGGTCGGCGTTAGCAGACAGCGACCAATCAGAATCGCGGGCACCATTTTTAAAAATCCCATAGACATACATTAGCGGTGTGTGGGCGATTTTAAGGCCGGGCCTCTGGTTCTATTTTCCGGACCTAAAATCGCGGAGACGCCGCTAATGTATGTCTATGGGAAGTGAGGGCGAAATCTGATTGGTCGGCGTTAGCAGACAGCGACCAATCAGAATCGCGGCGCCATGTTTAAAAATCCCATAGACATACATTAGCGGTGTGTCGGCGATTTTAAGGCCGGGCCCCTGGTTCTATTTTCCGGACCTAAAATCGCGGAGACGCCGCTAATGTATGTCTATGGGAAGTGAGGGCGAAATCTGATTGGTCGGCGTTAGCAGACAGCGACCAATCAGAATCGCGGCGCCATGTTTAAAAATCCCATAGACATACATTAGCGGTGTGTCGGCGATTTTAAGGCCGGGCCCCTGGTTCTATTTTCCGGACCTAAAATCGCGGAGACGCCGCTAATGTATGTCTATGGGAAGTGAGGGCGAAATCTGATTGGTCGGCGTTAGCAGACAGCGACCAATCAGAATCGCGGCGCCATTTTTAAAAATCCCATAGACATACATTAGCGGTGTGTCGGCGATTTTAAGGCCGGGCCCCTGGTTCTATTTTCCGGCCATAAAATCGCGGACACACCGCTAATCTATGTCTATGGGAAGCGAGGAGCTGTTCTGATTGGTCGCTGTGTGCTGACGCTGACCAATCACAATAGGGCCTCATTTCTCAATGTATCTCTATGGGAAGGCGCCGTCCAATCAGAATGGCGGCGCCATGTTTAAAAATGCCATAGAGATACATTAGCGGCGTGTCCGCGATTTTTGGTCTGTAAAATAGAACCAGGGGCCCGGCCTTAAAATCGCCGACACACCGCTAATGTATGTCTATGGGATTTTTAAAAATGGCGCGGCGATTCTGATTGGTCGCTGTCTGCTAACGCCGACCAATCAGATTTCGCCCTCACTTCCCATAGACATACATTAGCGGTGTGTCGGCGATTTTATGTCCGGAAAATAGAACCAGGGGCCCGGCCTTAAAATCGCCGAGACACCGCTAATGTATGTCAATGGGAAGTGAGGCGGTCTTCTGATTGGCTGACGGCAGTAGACAGCGACCAATCAGAAGAGCGCCTCACATCTCATACAGATAGAATGGAGGATTTTTCGTCCATTCGCTCTCAATGAGAAGTGAAGAGGACGTCGGAGGCGAAAGAAGACAGAAGAGCCCCGGGGCCGGAGGAAGAGCCGGAGATGGCGGAAAGAAGAGAGAAGACCCCCGGGGCCGGACGAAGAAGACGCCTGGCCGGACGGAGGAGTTGTGGATCGGACGGACGATCAGATGAATAAGAAGACATGTAAGTGATCGACGGCGGCGTTAGAGAAGGGTGCGGGGGGCTTAGGGGGTAGGGGCTTAGGTGCGGCCGGGCTTAGGGGGTAGGGGCTTAGGTGCAGCGGACTTAGGGGGTAGGGGCTTAGGTGCGGCGGGGCTTAGGGGGTAGGGGCTTAGGTGCGGCAGGGCTTAGGTGGTAGTGGCTTAGGGGGTAGTGGCTTAGGTGTGGCAGGGGGTAGGGGCTTAGGTGCGGCTTAGGGGGTATGCGGCGGGGCTTAGGGGGTAGGGGCTTAGGTGCGGCGGGGCTTAGGGGGTAGGGGCTTAGGTGCGGCGGAGCTTAGGTGGTAGGGGCTTAGGGGGTAGGGGCTTAGGTGCGGCGGGGCTTAGGTGCGGCGGGGCTTAGGGGGTAGTGGCTTAGGTGCGGCAGGGGTAGGGGCTTAGGTGCGGCTTAGGGGGTATGCGGCGGGGCTTAGGAGGTAGGGGCTTAGGTGCGGCGGGGCTTATGAGGTAGGGGCTTAGGTGCGGCGGGGCTTAGGGGGTAGGGGCTTAGGTGCGGCGGAGCTTAGGTGGTAGTGGCTTAGGGGGTAGGTGCGGCTTAGGGGGTATGCGGCGGGGCTTAGGGGGTAGGGGCTTAGGTGTGGTGGAGCTTAGGTGGTAGTGGCTTAGGGGGTAGGGGCTTAGGTGCGGCGGGGTAGTGGCTTAGGTGCGGCAGGGGGTAGGGGCTTTCTTTAGTGTGGGCGGTGGGGCTTAGGGGGTAGGGGCTTAGGTGCGGCGGAGCTTACGTTGTAGTGGCTTAGGGAGTAGGGGCTTAGGTGCGGCAGGGCTTAGGGGGTAGTGGCTTAGGTGCGGCAGGGGTTAGGGGCTTAGGTGCGGCTTAGGGGTATGCGGCGGGGCTTAGGGGGTAGGGGCTTAGGTGCGGCGGGGCTTATGAGGTAGGGGCTTAGGTGCGGCGGGGCTTATGAGGTAGGGGCTTAGGTCGGCGGGGCTTAGGTGCGGCGGGGCTTAGGTGCGGCGGGGCTTAGGTGCGGCGGGACTTAGGGGGTAGGGGCGGCGCACTGAGGGGGTGGCTTAGAGCATGGGGCTGTAGTGTACAGCGCTATGGTATACTACAGTCCAATGGCCATACGCCTGTCAGGCCTGAACGCCAGCGGTCATTGCGAGTCGTTGGTGCTTAGAGTTAGGGGCGGACAGGCGTATGGGCATGGGACTGTAGTATACCATAGCGGTGTACACTACAGCCCTATGCGAGTCCCTGCTGGCTGTGGCTTTGTTAGCGGTGTCAATGACTCGCAATGCCCGCTTCGCGGGCATTGCTTCGCGAGTCTGCAACGACTCGCAATGCCCGCTTTGCGGGCATTGCTTCGCGAGTCACTGTGGCCGCTACGCGGCCACGGACAGAGTCCAGGAGGAGCACCCAGGACTCGCTAACAAAGCCACCGGAAGTCGCGCCGATCCGACGGAAGTCAGTTACGGCAATTATATAATAGATAGCCTAATCTGGCTGTGATGTTATTAAAATGATAGAATACTGGCTGTAGTACCCGGCTACGCCCGGGTTAATAAATAACTGATGTTAGCTATAACAAAATAGAATTTGAATATGTCATATTAATGACCTGTAAGAAAATAGAAGCTAAGCTGTGATTGATTGCTATAGGCAGCCTAATAAATCTCCAGCCAATAGTAAAACCTCCTCCTGGCCGGGCAGTATATGTTACCTCACACATACACATAATAGACAGCTCATGTGACTGACATCTGTCTTAATTCCCTATATGGCACATGTGTTGCACATTGGCTGTTTTTAATCAGATGTTTATGTTTGGAAATTAAAGATAGCACACGTATGAGGCGAGTTGTGTGAGGTGATTTGTGCACATCTGTGTCTGTCTGTGTGGTGTTTGTGTCCCTGGGGTGTGTGTCCCTGTGGGGTGAGTGCATGTGTCCCTATAGAGTGTGTGTGTGTGTGTGTCCCTGTGGGGGGGTCTGTGTGATGTGTGTCTCTGTTGTGTGTGTCTTTTTGTGGTGTGTGTGTGTGTCCCTGTGGGGGGAGTGCATGTGTCCCTATAGGGTGTGCATGTGTGTGTGTCCCTGTGGGGGGGGTGTCTATGTGGGGTGTGTGTGTCTCTGTGTTGTGTGTGTCTCTTTGTGGTGTGTGTGTCCCTGTGCGGTGAATGCATGTGTCCCTATCGGGTGTGTATGTGTGTGTGTGTCTGTGGGGGGGTCTGTGTGGTGTGTGTGTGTCTCTTTGTGGTGTGTGTGTCCCTGTGGAGTGAGTGCATATGTCCCTATGGGTGGCTATGTGTGTGTGTCCTTGTGGGGGGGGTCTGTGTGGTGTGTGTATCTGTGTTGTGTGTGTGTCTCTTTGTGGTGTGTGTGGGTGTCCCTGTGGGGTAAGTGCATGTGTCGCTATAGGGTGTGTGTGTGTCCCCTTGGGGGTGTGTGTGTCTCTGTGTTGTGTGTGTCTCTTTGTAGTGTGTGTGTTTGTTCAGGTGCGTGGAGAGTATCCAATGTTGGGGCTGCACCTTAGCGACTATACACTTGCTGTTACTCTTTGTGTGCGTGTGGTGTGTATACATGTCCCCTGTGCGTGGTGAATATCTCATGTTGGGGCCCCACCTTAGTGACTATATGCTGGTATATGCGGTTAGTCTTTGGCGCTGTCATTAAGCCCCTCTCATTCACAACTGTCAACTGGTAACTGTCACTTTTTCCCCCATTATGTAGATTGGGGCAAAATTGTTTGGTGAATTGGAATGCGCGGGGTTAAAATTTCACCTCACAAAAATAGCCTATGACGCTCCCGGGGTCCAGACGTGTGACTGTGCAAAATTTTGTGGCTGTAGCTGACAGCTGTCGATTTTCCTCCAACACTTTTCCATTCACTTTTTCTCCATTATGTAGATAGGGGCAAAATTGTTTGGTGAACTGGAACGCTCAGGGATAAAATTTCGCCTCACAACATAGCCTATGACGCTCTCGGGCTCCAGACGTGTGACTGTGCAAAATTTTGTGGCTGTAGTTGCGACGGTGTAGATGTCAATCCCAGATATACACACATACATACACACACACACACATTCAGCTTTATATATTGGATTTTCAACCTGATAACTGACATTGTGAAAAGCCAACCTGCAAAGGTGATGCTGTTACATGTTCTTATATATTTCTTTCTACATCTACAGCTCACTGCTTTTTTTCTTCAATAATGGGCCATTTCAGTATGAATACAATCTCACAAGAAATGTGTTTCAACTCGCTCTAATCCAGTAATCCTAATTCCATATATTGGACCTAATTCTGTCTCCAAATGAATATGATGTGAATTATATCACATGCCTTTTTATGCGATGTGCTCATATTTATGAGGACCACATGGATTAACATTTAACGATCTGCCTGTAAAACACAAAAAGTGCATTTGCACCTGCACCAGTTTCCCACTCTTCCTAAATTAGAGCGATTGAGAAAAGGTTGAACTTTTGTCCCTAATGAATAAATTGAAATACTTCAAGTGCCAAGTCAAAGCCTATACCCACGTGGGAGTCATACAGTGCTGCTTTCAGATATAAATCTTGTGTATTGGAAATTAAATGTCATACAAAAAATTGGATTTAAATTGAAGGTATGAAAAGCAGGGCCAAAAACACACATACGAAATACAAACATCAAACTTTGATACTGAATATAATAATCATTTCTAATGACCCTTAAGAATTCAATCAAATGAAAACTTCAGTTCGGTGAACATTGTATGCTTTGATAAAGAAATTAGCTGGTGAGGTCTTCAAACATCTTTGAGAACTTGGAAATAGTT
The DNA here is from genome assembly GCA_033576535.1 of Allobates femoralis. Lineage (NCBI taxonomy): Eukaryota > Metazoa > Chordata > Amphibia > Anura > Aromobatidae > Allobates > Allobates femoralis. The sequence goes on along the minus strand of JARQOC010000002.1, from coordinate 433,012,175 downwards.
TTCAGGGCTTGGTCACTATTCGTTTCTATCTTTATGAGTAATCTCTAAATGCTGAGATCACAGTTTATGGTATTCCACTACCGGTACCTCCACCATACCCACCAATGCTGAACTGCCTTCATCTATAATGTGAGTATGGCTAGGGTCACACATAAGCCTTTGATCCACTTTTCCAATCCGTTTTTTTGAATGTTTTTTTTTTTTCTAAAACGGATCCGTTAATGGAACAAAAAACAGATTGTGCAAAGTGTCCAAAGAAAATGTGTCAGTTTTTGTAACGGGCACTAAAAACATTTGAGCCATTTAAAAGCAGATGTCGTTTTTTTAACATGGGGCCCTATGGGAAATGGATCCGTTAACAAATGGCACATATTGGCAACATCCGTTAACAGATCTGTTTTTCCTAGCATTTTTTGGCAAAAAATGTCTAAGTCCAAAAAATGTTCAGGGGCACAGGAGGCTCAAAAGGCACCCTAAAAAAACGGATCAGTTATTGAAAACAAGGGAAAAAAATGATGGCCTTGTGTGACCCTAGCCTCTGTCTACTTTTAATGTATGTTGTTACAGAATAATACAGAAGTAATCAGAATTTTTCCTGATAGAAATGTGGGATGACATTAATTTCAATGATTTTGATCAAATCACAAATTCGACTTTATATACACCCTGTATTATTTTCAATTCAGTCCTAGTGGTTTGCCACTGAAGTGAAACTCCTGAATTAAAAGTAATTATTATGAGTAGTTTTTTGATGAGGTCAACTTCTAATAAAAGTTTCATGGCCTTTTCAGAGAGAAGATAGAAGTATAGTTTGTTCCACGTTGTAGGACTGAATTCTTCCAATTTTCCCAGTGACACAATTTTGCTGGTTGACTTAGGACAGAATCTGGATATTATTATTACTGTCATCTTAAGGCCACGTTACACACACAGATATCTGTGACCAACTTCTGAACAGATCTCTGGTTGCAGTGAAATCATGGACACATTGCTCCATTTTGTGGCTGTGTACAAATGTAACAATGTGTCCATGATTTCACTGCAACCAGAGATCTGTTCAGAAGTTGGTCACAGATATCTGTGTGTGTAACGTGGCCTTTAGACTACTAAAAATCAATATTAAGTACATAACTTTTACCTAACACTATCTGATACTATACTACTGTATGTGTATATATACATGTACTAAATAAATATGTTACCATCGACTAAGTGAGAAACCTGTGTAATCAAAGAATATTTATAACACACACCCAATTCTACCATCTCAATACAAAAACACATTACTAGCACAATATACCAAAATAGTACACAATACTAATCAACCCACAATTTCCTAATAATGTTATCCACCCGCGTTAACTAAATCCATACACACTAAATATGGAACCCAACTAACACTAACATTGTCCCTTTAAAGATGAAGGTACAGATTATAGAGAAGATTCATGGGGAAAGGATTATAGGGAAGATACAGGGGATGTCACTCAGCCAAGTTCTTGTGGTCCTATCCTTGTGGCCTGCTGGTACCAAGTCCCAAGAGAGGTAGAGATAGAGGCAAAAGGAATATTTGGTATTACTTACAGAGAGGGGGTCATTTGTTAAGATTAATTCCCTCCCTTCTTGGATGATTGTCTCTTTGTCTGACTCCTCCCATACTGGCAGTGGTCAGGGTTGGCTAACAGTAGTCTTTGTTTTGTATTTCCCTTTATCTTTTCCCCGACTACTAAACCTTGGATGAAAGCAGCACTTGTGGTAGGCCTCTGTTATTCAACACCATGATGCTTCATGGGTCCCGGATATCCTTGTGATGCAATCGTGGGTTGATGATGGATTGCCATGGCAACTAAGGTTCTGCTGAATGATGGTGCTCATGGCAAGACCAATCTGTGTCTAGCGTTCATTGGAGAGTGTGATTTTTATTATATAATGTAATGCTGTTGTATTTCAGTTTATAGTTTAAGCAACTTGATGATTGCAGGTTAAAATTCCATAAGGAGACTAAAAATAAACTCAAAAGTATTTCATTATTATTATTATTATTATTCTTATTCTTATTATTATTAATAATAATAATAATAATAATAATAATAAAAATTATAAAACATATTTGCCTTCACCATGTCTGTAAATGTCAGATCTATCAAAATATAAAACTAAATAACCCAATTAATAATGAGTCTTGAAAAATGGATAAACAAGATTTTTAAAAAATCACTATTTAAATAAAGCAGAAATGATAAAAGTTTGATATTACTGTAATCGTAGTGTCCTGAAGAAACATCTTACAAGTTATTTTTTAACAAATATATGTTAACAAAAAGAAACAAATCTGATAAATATATTGTAGTGCAGTATAGTAAAGTTAAGCAGACTATGAAACTATCTGAAAAGATTTTATGTTGTTTTGCTAATTATTTTGAAAATGACCAATAACTCTTTCAATAATACAAATTTGAAAGAATAAATGTCATTTAATTGAAAAAAAAACACAATCTTGCACTAGTTGTTAATGATGGGTCACATAGCAGCTGAGATAATGCTTTTTGTGTCATATGACTTATTCTCACATATTTCTGTGCTCTTTTAAAAACTGCATTTTATGACTGTGTGGGAGTGGCCAGCGTACCTCAGTGTCTGCCAGCACTGTGTGTGTATTTCCACAGCTTCTGAGAGCAGGCAGATAGTGAGCAGTGTGATGTGCCAGCAGAGAAGGGGTTACCAGAGATCCTAACTGAGCTGTGTGAAACCAGATAACAGATCAGAAGCTTGTGCCAAGAAGAAAAGGAATTTACACTGATCCTGACATTCTGACATTATTTAGCAACTGTGTTACATGCTGAGCTAATTTGATACATTGTTTCCTTAACAGCTGCAGTTAGGAGTGTAGGTCACTCCCCTTTACCTTATATGGTTACATATCCTTATTCAGTTTGAAGACGGTTCTGACTGAGAATGAACATATGTCTGCTTCACACACAGTGTAAGGGAGACACCTTGTGGAAGGTTTAGGAATTGTTTTCAACCAGATTTCATTAATGAAGTATATTTTGAAAGTTTATTACAATCACTTGTTCTACATTATTATTAAATAAAAATTTAAATGGCAGTTACTCTTTAAATGTAGATTCTAGATTTAGACCCCTAAAGAATGAATCCCCAGTTTAACCTAAAAAGGTTTGCAAAATTTTACCTGCTTTCATTCACATCGTAATTGTTGTTTTTCAGTTTTACATTCAATATCTACTGTACTGTGTTATGACAGCTAGTTTTATGTGTTCAAGATCTTATTTATATTGCACAATTTCTCATACCTTATATTCAGAATGTATCTATCCACATAATATATTTCAAGTTGTTAGTTGTGATCAGTTATATTGGTTTGGTTACATAGACATTTGCTGATTTGACTTGTTTATATAAAGTTTGACTTTTTTATATACTTTTATTTCTCATACACTATATTCATGGAGGCATTTGCACAATATATTTTATATATTAAGTTTTATATTGATACTTGGACTATGAGTCACATTGAGTTGGTTATTTTCATCTGAGTTTACTTGTATGGCTTTATATTATTTAATTAGTTACTTTAGATAATATGGAGACAATTACTAAAATAGTTCTGTACATTATTAGTTCATGTTGAATGTTTAACATTGTTCTAGTCTTTAACTGATCATACACAGTAAATTGATCATTTTAAATATATGTTTTTACTTCACGAACAAAATTGAACATATATATTTATTTTGATGGCGTAATGTGAATAAGGCCCCTTTCACATCAGCGTTTTTGATGATTTGCGGCAGATCCAGCAGATTTACTGCATCTGCCTGCATAATGGGTGCACTTGCAGCACACTTGTGGCAAGCTCCATTTATTCTCCATGGGACTTGCGGCAGGTGCGGCAAATGTGTTTTTTGCCGTGATCCAGCACGTGTGGCAGTTGCAGCAGGTAAAAAATCACAGCTAGCAGCAGTTGTTTTCACGCGCCACAAGTGCCGCAAGTGCCAGATCAAACCGCACTTGCCACACATGACCACAAGCCCCATAGAGAATGAATGGGGCTTGCCGCAAGTTTGCTGCAAGTGCAGCTGTTACATGGCAGATGTGGTAAATCTGCCGGATCTGCTGCAAATCAGCAAGAATACTGATGTAAAGGGGCCTAAACCATCATTTCTGCACATGAGAGAACTGTTTGGAAGTAATATACTTTCCAAATTAGATTGACCCAGTTGTTAAATAATACTTAGACTGTCATTGTCTTTTGACCTAGTTTAAATAAAGCCATGTAGTACAGCTATTATTTATTGTATTTTTTGTGGATTGTCACGAGTGTATCCATAAGATATATTAATTTTAAGAATTCACCTCCACTTTTGATAAATATATATTAGAATTAGAGAGTCCTCAGTGGTTGATACCTTTTAATGGCCTCCTCTTTTGTATACCCTCCTACTTTTTTATTACAAACATCCAGGAAGTTAATAGTGGCCTCGGAAGTAGAAGTGGCAGGACAGCAGGATGCGGTAAGCAATAACTGTGAGCAGCTCTTTAATAACTATCTCCTTTCACCGCCTGCTCCCATCACATAACTTTAAAGTCTGAGTTCAGCTGTAGAGGCACCGCTACAATCATTGAGGGACCCCAAGAAAATGAAACTGTCTACCATTTCTATTTCATTGATGATCTTCAAATTAACCTTCTCCCTGGCGGTAGTCATTATCTTGTTCTTCTTCCCATTCAGATGCAAACCAAACTTCTTGCTTTCTTCATTGAATTTTATGGTCAGCTGCCTCAGATTCTTCCCATTTTAAACCAAAAGAGTGGTATCATCTGCGTATATCATGCTGTTAATGAACCTTCCACCTATCCTTATGCCAACTGATGATTCATTCAAGCCGAGCTTCCTCATGATCACTTCCACGTAGAGGTTGAAAGGGAAAGTTGAGAGGATGCAGCCATGTCTTATGCCCTTTTTGATCTTAACATACTCTGTGTCCCCAAATCTGGTTCGTACTGTACCTTCCTGGTTGTCATAAAGTGACTTGATCAATTTGATCAGATGTGCAGGTACTTCTAGCTCATACAACGATTTCCAGAGCATGTTATGTTTGATGCAGTCAACCACCTTGGTTTAATCAATAAAGCACACATATAGCTCCTTCTGAAACTCCCTCTGTGGAGACCCGGGGGTCAGTGGGTGCTCTCGTCCGCAGGCCCAGCCGCCTTTACAAAGACAGCGTGGACCAGGGCTCATCCCCAACTGAACGCCCGAGCTCCTTAACCGTGGGCGGAACACTACTCAGACAACACAGGGTGAGGGAATCACAATATTAAGGCTTTATTGGATCCCCAAACAGTTAACAGCATATAACGCATAACCAGCAAAACACAACAATGTAACAAGCAACAGAGTCTCACCCTTCTGCTGGCTCACCAGGGTTTATAATGTAGCACAGCAAAGTCTGTAGCCAGGTGACTGTATCATCCCAACCTGGGTTGCTTCCTTATCCTTATGCAGTCTTTATCACAGCCGAATCCGATAATCCGATGCTGAAGTCCTTGTGGATCTATAGTCCGTGTTTTGGTCCCCTTGGTTGGCACCGAAATGCCTAGGCCTAGGGCTATGGCTCGCTAACCGGACCCGAAGACCCTAGATTAGCTGCCTGTATCCAATCCAGTGACCTCTAGCTGGGACCGAAATCCCTAGACTGAGGTCACTAGACAGAATCTAACTAACCCTGGTTAATGAACACATCTCCTTATATACCTTCAGCCCTCATTGCAGGATATTGGGAACGTCACGATTGGTGCAATAACACAGTCTTTTCATTGGCTGAACCCCAAGCCTCATTTAACATATTTTAGTAGTATTGTACTCCTGACAAGGTAGAGTGAAATACTGATTGACATAGTCCTTACAATGGAATGTTAGTAGGAGACATTCAGTCTGCAAACCATGACATTAACACAATAGTGGCTGGAGCCATGTACATAGAATTAACATTCTCAGGGTAATAGACAATGGAAGATTAGCATAATTAAGTTCTCTGGCCTTCAGTGACAAACAAGTTAGATAATTACATTACCATACTAAACTTAAACCACAGTAATCTATGAAAATACTGTAGGAAATTCTCCTTGGCCATTACAAGTTTACAAGCCTATATATAATCTGGTCTGGGTTACATAAGAAATCATCATATGTTCTAAATTGAAGGAGTCCATTTCGTCACACCCTCAACTTCTCCATGATCTGTCTTATGTTGGCAATGTGGTCTTGGGTACCCCTGCCTCTGTGGCAGCCAGCTTGGGCATCTGGAAGTTCTAGATCAAGGATGTTGCCCAATCTCTGTTGGATGATTTTCAGAAGTACCTTGCTGGCATGTGAGATCGGGTGATGGGTCTGTAATTAGCATAGTCTCTCAGGTCTCCTTTCTTTAGCAACGGGATGAAGACCGATTGTTTCCATTATCTTGGCCACGAGCATGACTAGCTTATCTTTTGACATAATGTTCTTATTGCTGCTCTCGGGATTGTATTTTGCAGTTCTGCAGGAATTACAAATGTATCATTGCCCATTCCACTTCACTATCCAGCAGATCGAGCTCTGGGTCATCTTGGACAAAGAGTTCACCCGAGAGGTTGTTGCTAGCCGTAACATATAGCTTCTCTATATATTCTTATGAATCTGACCTTAAAACCATGTTGCTCGCTTTTATTGATGTTTCATTTGGGTCTGTAAATGACATTCTCCCATGTTTCATGAAAGCAAATAAATCCTTGGTATGGTCTTTCTTGTATACATCTTCGAGCTTCATGCACTGCTCATACAGAAAGGTGTTTTTGTCTTTCCTGACCTCTCATTGTAAGTCAGTGTTCACTCGTCTCACTTTGTCTAGAAATCCTCTGCCTTTTGCCTCTCTTCTCTTGCTGGCAATCTGGAGTGTGTATGCAGTTACAAAAAGAAATGGGAACAAGAGAAGACAAGGTACGTATGGGAGCAACACCAGTTCAAAATATCGACAAGTAGATGTGAAGCCCACTGGGACGGGGGACTCGGTACCGAACCGAGGTACTGCTGTGGATATCACGGCAGTCTTAGTCCGGACTGTGTCCCGGGTTCCGCAATAAATGGGGGGATATTTACAGGGGAGTTTGTCGTGATGCCACCCACGGGTTGTGGTCAGTGAGGGGACCACTGCTGCTGCAGAACCTCCAGGGATGATGTTTGGCAGCTGGAGATGTAATGTCTCTCGGCGGCTAGCGCTTGATTCCCCGGGGCAGTGGTAGTAATAGTCTATAGATAGTGCTATGGATGTTGTAGGATAGGGGTAGTAGTAGAGATGATGGTAGTTTGTGAGGGCACGCAGGGTTTGAGCACAAAGATCACACACACTCACGGTTTTGAAGTTTTCCACAGCTTTACTGGAGTTGTTGTTCAGCAAGTACTGTCTATGGAGTCTCTATATGGGCCGGGTTGCTCCACCCTGTCCGGGTCCTCAGCTTCCTACTCCTGCGCCTTGTGTGTGGCCCTGCTGCTGCTTTAGCTGAGCTGCTGGCCCTGTTTCTCCTCACAGGTACCCCCATTGCTAGGCAACTTGAGTCTTTCCATGTGCTTCTGACCCCGCCGTGTTGCTTTGCTGAGGTACAGTGTAGGTATGTAACCTCCACTATCCCAGTGTTATCTGTGCTGCGTGTTTCAGTCACAGATTCAGATCCGGTATCCAGCTTCTGCGCTCCTCTGGGGCGAGTTATGAGGTCACTCAGTCTCCCAGATATGTTCCTCTGTTTCTTGTACTCCTCTCCTCAGACCCTGGCTTCAGGCCTGAAAGTAGTCAGTGGTCCCTGTCAGGAGCTTAGCAATGCTCCCATTTACAGGTCCTCCTCCTAGTGCTCCCTGTACTAAACTGAACTGTCAGCTGTCAACTCTCAACTAACTACTTCCTCCTCTGACCAGAATATATCAGGGAGCTGCTTGAGCTCCCCCTTCTGGCCTAGAGGTGCTAGTGCAGTGTCCAATGCTGTGTGAGGAGTTAACCCTTGTGATATTACTGTTGCAGATTAACCCCTGGGGTGTCACATTGACAAAAAATTGTGTGATATATACAGGAGTTTATTTATTATTAATGTGCAAAAAATCTTTAGGATAAAAACAATTAAAACTGTAAGGGCCCCCTATGCCCTTGTAACAGTGATAACACTGACCATAAAATTGCAACAGTATATGGCACTGGTTGATAAATATACAGTAGAAGGACCCCGTAGGATAGGCAAATTGATATGACTGTTACAATTTACAATGAAAAGTGCATACGTGCGTGTATAGGACCACTAGCTTAAGGAGTATACAATATTTGTTGCTCAGGCATAATAATGAATCACGTGGTTAGTGTGCAGATACCAAGCCCAATATAGGGGAAAGACACAATCAATATAATAAATGGTAGTGTACCAGGGTCAGCGAAATATTATCTCGTATAATAGCATAGACAATTGCTCGTAGATACACACTCATACCCTTATCCTATCAACCCAAATGGATTATGGTGAACAAAATTATGTATCAGTATAAGTTACAAAGTGCTGCTGCAGCCTCAATGTAAGTGGGTGTAGCCCAGTATCAATAAAGTGCCTGTGCACAGATAGCAAATAAGTCAAGGCTGGCATAGTCAAAATAACAAACCAGTCCGGGGATCACCAGGAGGAATTAAGGCAGGAGCCGGGTGTTGCTGGTCATCAGAACAGAGGGACAGGGGGTGCCCAGACCCCACGCGTATCGCTGCCTGGGTGCAGCTTTGTCAGGGGTCATTGAGGCTGCAGTAGCACTTTGTAACTTATACTGATACATACTGCACGGGCTACAGAAATGCCAGCCTATAGGTGGATTTCTACTTGATCATATACACCTGTGTCAGCACATTATTTCCTGACATAAATAAAAACATTGTCTTGATAGAAACACAGGTATCCAACCAACCTAACATCTAATAGGTTAGCAGTGTAACTTGCCGGCCACCACCCAGTTAATTTTACTTTTTTGCGCATTACTGTCTACTGAGACCCACTATAGCATACTTTAGTTTGCCATAGTCCATTGGGGTTGATATGATAAGGGTATGAGTGTGTATCTATGATCAATTGTCTATGCTACAGTATTATGTGGGATAATATTTTGCTGACCCTGGTACACTACCATTTATTATATTGATTGTGGTTTTCCCCTATATTGGGCTTGGTATCTGCACGCTAACCACGTGATTCATTATTATACCTGACCAACAAATATTGTATACTCCTTAAGCTAGTGGTCCTATACACGCACGTATGCACTTTTCATTGTAAATTGTAACAGTCATATTAATTTGCCTATCCTACGGGGTCCTTCTACTGTATATTTATCATCCAGCGCTGTTGCAATTTTATGGTCACTGTTATTTCTGTTACAAGGGCATAGGGGGCCCTTACAGTTTTAGTTGTTTTTATCCAAATGGTTTTTTGCACATTAATAATAAATAAACTCTTGTATATATCACACAATTTTGAACTGGTGTTGCTCCCATACGTACCTTGTCTTCTTTTTTGAATCATTGTGTTTTTATTAAAGCATTTTCAAACATATAACATAAATAAGGTGAACAAAAGTGTACCCGAACAGAAGGGTACAATGGAAACAAAGCTGTTACATAGATAATTAAGTGTACAACTTTAGATTAAAGTGTAACCAAAAAAAAAAAAAAAAAAAAGAACAGTTTTCTTTAGAACAAACAAGGAAGGAAGGGTAACCTTAGGGAAGGTAGGGAAGAAGGGGGAGAGGGGGGGGAGCATTTAGCAGGTCGGCTAGGGACCCCAGAATAAGGGGAAGTGTCTTAAATAATAACATTAGTCAAACTGACTTCATCACCAATCGTATTACAAGTATGTTTAGTTGGATATTACCACGTTATTATGTTGCGAGCTCACCCATGTGTCCCACCAATTAATGACTTTGGTGCGTTTAGCTGTATGTGTTGACAAAACCAGTTCGTAGTTGAGGTGCAGGTTAAGTTGGGAGATGACTTCCTGTATAGATGGGAAGGTGGGGTTTTTCCAGTGCCTGGATATGCAGTAACGAGCTGCTATAAGTATATTTGATATAATTGGTCTCAGTCCCCGAGGTAAGTCCTGAATCTCTAAACCTAGTAAGGCCATCTGAGGAGTCAACGTGAGTTTAAGACCGGTAGTAGTACATATCAAATGGTTGACTTGTGACCAAAAAGAGCGAATGCCCAGACAATTCCACCAGACATGTGTAGTGGTTCCAACCTCTCCACAGTTTTTCCAGCACAAGTTCATCCCAGGTCGGAGGCCTGTTTTTTTAAAACTAGCAATTTTGTCTGGAGTCAGGTACCATCCGAATTGAAGTTTCTTAGCTTGCTCATGGTGGTTCAGGCATGAGGTATAAGAAAGAGCATGTGTTGATGCCTTCAACCACTCCTCTACAGGTGAGGTGAATGCGAGGAGAGCTTCCCATTTCGTCATAAACGGGAGCTTAGACTCTGCCTGTATTTCTGACATAGCCCTGTAAAAAGTGGAGATTCCCCCGTTGGCAGCAGTTGTTTGCTTGAAAATGGATATAACCTGTGGAAGGCTGGACAGTGTATCTTCCATTGGGATAACTATGGTTCTGAGAAGGTCTTTTAGTTGAAGGTAAGAAAAGTAGTCAGCATTAGAAAGACCATATTTTTCTTTCAGAGTTGCAAATGATTGTATTTTGGCATTGTGCAGCACATCCGAAAGATGTTTAGCGCCCGCCCTCCGCCATTTCGCCAGGGAGAAAGCTGGAGAGTCTACACAGCACTCTACAGCCCTCAGTGTTATGTATCTATATAGGCCTTTTAGGAGTAAGAGGCTGACCCCAGACCATACCTCAAGCACTGCTTGCATGGACCTCAGGGGAGGTTTCCAGGCCTATGGCGGAGGAGGTGTGACTCCAGCAAAAGACGAGTTGAATTTTGTGGGGAATACCAGGATTCTATTTGTAGCCACAGAGGCAAGGAGTTTGCTTCAGCATTGGGGATCCACCATAACTGTGAGATCTCCAGATTAATTGCTCTGTAGTAATACTGTATGTTGGGGGCACCCATACCTCCCAAAGTAGTAGGCCGAGTTAACGTTGAGGAACCGACTCTATGAGGTTTGTTCATCCATATAAATTTGCCCAGAATAGATTGGAGAAGGTTAAGGGTTTTTCTGGGGAAGCGTATAGGGATGCAACGGAGAAAATATAATATTTTCGGAAATAGTAGCATTTTGGTAATTTGAATTCTGGCAATCCACGACAGCAGCGAAGGGGAGTAAGACTGTATCAGAGAGCGTAATTCCTTAGTTAGATAATCAGAATTTATTTTAACTATAGATTTGGTGAGAGAGATTTGGATACCCAGATATGTGAAGGATCGGGAGATCCATATGAAAGGTAGCGTTCGACGTAATGTCAATTGTTCTTTAGCTGGGATATTTACTGGGAAAAAGGAGGATTTGGATAGATTGAGCTTGTAATATGATGCTGCTGCGAATTCTTCCAGGATAGACATTAAAGCCGGAACAGTTTGTTTAAGATGAGTGCATGTGAATATCACATCATCTGCATATAGATTAATTTTGTGTTCCATTGGTCCCACCCACACCCCCGAGACCTGCGCCGTGTTACGCACTATAGATGCCAAGGGTTCCATGACCAGGGCGAAGATCAGAGGAGAGAGGGGGCAGCCCTGTCGAGTACCATTTGTAATCTCAAATTTTTGAGATAAGAAGCCAGAGGCACGGACTAAAGCTGAGGGGGATGAATACAGGGACATTATAGAGTCCTTAAATCTTCCAATAATATGGAACCTATCTAGGACTTCACTGAGGAACCCCCAGTGCACCCTGTCAAACGCTTTCTCTGCGTCGAGTGAGAGTAGTGCACCGGGGGCACCCCCCCTCTCCATGATGTCCAGCAGGTTTATTAGCCTTCTTGTGGCATCTCTGGCCTGACGCCCCGGAATGAAACCCACTTGGTCCCTGCCCACGAGGTCCGGAAGTACTTCCATAAGACGACTGGCAAGGATCTTGGCATACAATTTAATATCACAATTTAACAGTGCTATCGGTCGGAAGTTACTCGGGGATGTGGGGGGTTTGCCTGGTTTGGGAAGGGTAGTGATCACAGCTTGTAAACCCTCCTCCTTGACCTTTCCCGTGGACTGCCAGAACCGAAACAGCTTTGTTAAGTATGGGGTCAATAATAGGGAAAAGGAAGTGTAATACTTATATGTATATCCATCCGGGCCTGGGGCAGAGTGTCGTTTGGAAGTTTGGATGGCCTTTTGTACTTCCATTTCAGTTATAGGGATATTTATTTGAGCAACCTGTTGGGGATTCAGAGAAGGTAGGGTGGCCTTATCTAAAAAGTTTTTAATTATTGTTTTCGTTGGTTGAGGGGTGCATGAGTCATTTTTTAAATTATATAAAGTTTCATAGTATGTTCTAAACTGATCTACAATTTTTATGGGGTGTCTTATTTTGGAACCATTTGAGTCCAACAAGTGAGAGATTTTGGTGGTGGCCATACGCTTGCGGACTCGTCTAGCCAGCAGCTTCCCTGCTCTATCTCCCATTGAGTAGAACCGGGCTTTAGTTCTGGTCATGTCTTTTTGTACTTTGATCAAGAGTGTAGTGCGGAGTTGTCTACGAGTTTCTAATAGCTCAGCCGTTAAAGTTGGGGAAGGATGGGATTTTTGTTTGTGTTCCAGGTTTTGGATTTGGGTCGTAAGGGTGGTAACCCTATTTACGTGTTGTTTTTTCGCCCATGCTGACATCTTGATAAGTTTACCTCTGAGGACAGCTTTGTGCGCTAGCCAAAGTGTCTCTGGGGAAACGTCTCCTGTGTCATTTAAGGAGAAGTAATCTGTAATATATCCTGATATCTCTTCTAGGTGTACAGGTGAGGAGAGAATATATTCATTAAGTTTCCATAGTGTAGTGGGAGATACAGCCAGTGCATCCTCAAATTTAATGGCAACAGGGGCGTGGTCTGTCCACGAAATGGAACCCACTTCAGCTGAGAGGCAGAGCGGGAGCAAGGTGTCATCAATTAGAATGTAGTCAATTCTTGACCAAGAGCCAAATCTGGGTGACATATAAGAATAATCTCTCTGCTCTGGATGAAAGCATCTCCAAACATCGTGAAGCCCAAATTGCGTAAAAGTCTGTCCCAACTCTGCCCTATACGCTCCGATTCCAGAGCAGTCCATTTTTTTGTCTGCTGGAGCATTTAAATCTCCGGCTATAATTTTCCTTCCCAATGATAGGGGGAATAGGGTTTCCAGAGTTTGAGACAGAAATTTAACCTGACCTGTATTAGGGGAGTACATGGACATAAGTGAGTAGGTGGCATTATTTAATTTGCAGTTAATGAGGATATAGCGTCCCGCTGGGTCTAGTGTAGAGGATATGTGTTCAAACGTTAATCTCTTATGAATTAGTATAGCCACCCCCGCTTTTTTGGTGTCTGCTGTCGCAAAGAAACTATGAGGGTAAAGATGCGACTGCATTCTGTGTGTATCTGCTGCCAACAGGTGCGTCTCCTGTAGAAACAAAACATCATACCTGAGCTTTACGATCTGTCTCCATGTCAAAGAACGTTTCTCAGGACTGTTAAGTCCATTTACATTTACTGAACCGCATGTTATACTCATGGTGGATCAAACACATTCAATTGTAGAATACAATCATTACTGTTGGGAGACCAGCCGACCTGTAGTGGGAGGGGGGGATGGGAGAGGAGGGAGGGAAACACATGAGGATTATAGGAACAAATTCCATTAACTGGAGCAACAATAGGCATAATGAGCATTATACACTGACAAGTAAATCTTGCGTACATCTTGTCCAAAAACCTGTGGGTAAAACCACAGAAAAATAAAAACAAAGAGTGCCAACTGAAACGCACTCAAGGGGCAATATTATCCCAGTATTTACTGGGATAAAGAAATAAGCAAATCAGTACAGTAGAGGTTTAGATTGTAGAAGAAGTGAGAGAGAGAGGGGAAGGTCTTAGAGTGTGGTTGTGCAGAGAGAAAAGAAAAAAGCAATATAGAAGGGGGAGTGAGAAGATGTGTTAGGGAGTAAGGATATGCCAGGAGAAGGCACGTGTAGTGGGGGAAGAGAGGGAGGGATGTGTGAAGATTTAGGTCGAGTGTGAGAAGAAGAAGGTAAGATCAAGAAAAAGAATTTAGAGATCTAAACAGAGTTGTTCAGAAAGAGAACAATAAAAGGTACAAAGATAGTTTCAGGAACATAAAAGTACAAGAGTTCCTGATCTACCCGGGCTATCAAGCTTTATGGACCTGCAGTGGTATCATACTGTGAACCATTCAGGATCATTCTTGGTCTGTTTCCTCTTTTTTTCTTTCCATCCAAGCCAGTTTGTGAGCCAGGTTTATCCGAGCCCTCCACAGGGGGGGAGTTCATCAGTCCCCATTGTTTCAATAGTCTTTCTGCATGAACAGGCAGTAAGCAAACATAGAATTTGTCTTCTTTTTTGATGATAAGCTTTGTGGGAAATCCCATCTGTAAGGGATATCATTATCCCTCAGGACTTTGGTGCAGTGCTGAAATGCTTTGCGTTGAAGTAAGGTTCCAGGTGAAATGTCCTGATAAACTTCAATATGTGCATATTTATCTGGTAGTTCAGGACGAGATCTAAGAGACCTGAGAAAGTCTTCTTTCACTTCAAAATAGTGCACTCTTGCAAGAATGTCTCTGGGCAGGGAGGGATCCAAGTTTGATGGCTTTGGTATCCTATGTATTCTATCAATTTTGAAATCCATGGGGTCTGTGTCTGGCAGAGCTGCAGTTAGGAACCCCTGCAGAAAGCCCCTTAGCTCTCTATTTTGCACATTTTCATCCACCCCTCTCAGCCTTACATTGTTGCGGCGTGATCTGTCCTCAAGGTCCAGATTTTTGCTTTGGACCCTTGCAATCTGCTCTTCTAGTTGTTCGTTTGTGTCCAGCAGGGCATTATGAGAGGAAATGATCTCTGCTAGCTTTCTTTCTAATGAATCTGTGCGTGAGCCCAGCTCTGCTATTTCACCCCTCACCTCCGCCACCATTTTCATCATGTCGGTGTGGAGAGAAGCCCGGAACTCCTCCAGCAGCTCCCTCATGCTGGCGTGTGTCAGGGGGATCTCGGGTGCCTGACTCCCGCCAGCCACCTCCTGAGAGTGTGGACCGCGTTTGGCCGCACGTGCTGCTCTGGGTGAGGGAGGCGCCATGTTGGGCTCCTGGAGCGCGAAGGGCTTGGGGGCTGTGAAAAAGTCGGATACCCGCCTTGGTGCTAGTCCTGTCACTGGTCTGGTCTTACCCATCGGTGCAGTGAGGGATCCGGTCTTTTGTGGTGCAGAGGAGATCGCTGTTGCAGGCTCTGGAAGCTGGTAATGGCTGTTTCTGTGCCCGGGAGATCAGGAGCTCAAAGTTATGCAGCCTCTGCCATTGCCAGTCAGGCCACGCCCCCGTACCTTGTCTTCTCTTGTTCCCATTTCTATATGCTCCACTTGGTACGGTGAGCACCCGCCTTTATTTCATGTAATAAGCAGTGCACCCCACCCCCCATCTTGACCTGCAGTTACAAGAAGATGAATAAAAATCTAGAAAAGTGGCAGTATAATATGTTTTCATCAGAAAAACATATTGTAGTGGGCAGCATTTCTGTATTGTGATTGAGAAAGCAAAGCATTGATCTTTGGTTATGTTCCAGCAGATGTCATCAATTGACTCTGGACCATAATAGTTTCTAAACTGTGAATCTTTCCGCAAACTTTAGGGCCGCTTTACACACACAGATATCTGTGACCAACTTCTGAACAGATCTCTGGTTGCAGTGAAATCATGGACACATTGTTCCATTTGTACACAGCCACAAAATGGAGGAATGTGTCCATGATTTCACTGCAACCAGAGATCTGTTCAGAAGTTGGTCACAGAAGTTGGTGTGTGTAAAGCGGCCCTTATGGTACCTTTACACGCTGCCACAGAGTACAGCAACCGGTAGCCACCGCACGTGCACGCGCACGTTTTTAACGGTGGATACCGGTCGCCGATGCCGCACATACACGCCCCCACAACGAGCTCCACAGAAGGTATTTGCCTTCCCCGGAAGGGCCCGCGGGTGCCGCAGCTTACCTCCTGTGGAGTACCTTCCCTGGTTTACACGCCGCTACCACAAAGGAATATGGGCGTACAGCAATAACATCATGATTGGCCAGCCAGCGTAGGAAGGCTGGCTAATACATGACGCCATTGCAATTGTGGACTGTGAATGGATAGCTCTTTAAATATGGCGCCCTGTGAAGGGACAACCAATCGTAACGCAGGAGCTTCCACCAATGATCGCTGATGGGGTGTGGTATCCATGACGCTGTGGCACGCCCCTGGTAATTTGCTAGGCCACGCAAATACCTTCCTGTGCCCTGATTACACGCCGTCACCGTAGGAATTGTTCCTTCCTGTTTTTGAGCACGGCTCAGAAACATGTATCTGAAGGAACTGCTAGACACGGGAAGGAACTCCCTGAATTACACGCCACCATTTCATAGTGATTTCATGGCAACAGGCACAATTGTGTCCGATCCTGGCGGTTTCTTCCTTCCGTGTAAAGGTACCATTACTGTTTCCTTGCCCACAGGCTTACTGTGCACATTTCACCAGAGGTGCCAAACTCACAGGGTATATAAAACCCTGCCTATAGATGCTATGGCACAGCACTTTTAGCTTCCTAATATACATTGACAAGGTAGCAAAAGGCAATAATTAATAACCTTCTGATTGACACTAACAATGAGTAATACAAAACTATGGCCAGGGTCACACATGACCTCTGTTTTGTCTTAGATCCGTTTTTGGAATCAGTTTTTGGATTTTTTTTCTAAGTCCAAAAACGCATATCCCTTAATGGTGCACTTAAGTGTCATTGCGTTTTTCAAAAACGCTATGCATTTTTCCCTGCCTCCAAAAAACGCTGCATGCAAAGTTTTTGGGTGCAGGAAAAAAACGCATGCATTTTTTTTTAACATGGGGCCCTATGGGAAACGCATTTCCGTTAACACACGTTACATAAAACGTCCAGGGTCACAGGAGGCCCAAAAAGCACCTTAACAAAAAAGGATCTGTTTTTAAAAACACTCTAAAAAACGGATTGCCATGTGTGACCCTAGCCTTCCCCACTGACATGAAACGTACTTCAGGCATAACCATCATTTTAAATTGTGAAAATAAGACATTTTGTAACATCTTGATGGAGAAATCTGCTCCTTTCTTCTCCTGGCAGATCATTTATTCTCAATTCATAAGTAAAATCTTTCTTCAGTGATTACAGATTTTCCCACTACTGAGATAGGAAA